>ML389600.1:0-81306 GCA_005239525.1 Nicotiana knightiana | reverse complement strand
GTGCTTGGAAGAGGTGGATTTAGAAGATTTTTCTCAGGATTTATTTTTTGAGCCCGGTTTAAATAATGTATACTGAAGTGGTTTTGATTTTGTTGTAAGGTGGTATTACTTAAAACCACTTGCCGAGGTTCTAATATTTGAGGACCTTTAGAAGCATCTATTGTGTTATTTTTTGTGGGTGATTTGGGATGAAGAATGATGAGGTTTTAGTTATTGATCATTTCCAGAATCATTATTAAGAAATTTTGGAACATATTTAAGTTTTTGAGAAATAAAATACTTACTCGTTCTGGCATTGATTAATTTGGTATTAATACCTGATTCTTGAATCCGTGAATCTACCTCTTTTGATTTTGTTTGTTGAAGCCTCCTGCTTCGTGGGAACGAGACTGTTTGCCATTCCTCATCCAGTGAATCCGTTGGTTGATGCTGAGATTTCTTTGTTTGAATCGTAGGTGTAGAATTTGATTACTTTGTTGCAACTTGCTTCTCTTGGAAATCTGTGGTTCAATGTCCCAAACGATCACATGATATACAAAGATGATTGTCCGCCTCATAATGGATTTGTTGTCTATGACTTCTGATGATGATGGATTTTTTTACTGGTTCGTCCATAGGTAATTCAATGCAATTTCTAGTATACATTCCTCTTAGGGAAGAAGATGTACAAACGTCTACCTTTAGGATTCTTCCTATGGCTTCCCCAACTTTTTGTAATATTTGACTGTCATAGCATTTTGTAGGTAATTGGGATAGTCTTACCCAAACGGCAGTAAGAATTTGTTTTGTATTCTTGGCTACGAAGTTTGGTTACCAGCGTTGGATTGATAAGAAAAAACCATAGATAAACCATGGACCGTCTTGGAGGATATGATTCATATTTTCTTCATTTTGTAGTTTGACAATGAAGTAATCATTGCCCAAATCAATAAGAGGAAAATTTTCTTTAATTTTCCATAGTTATTGAATTTTTTGTTTCAAACTTTGATGAAGGATTCTTCTTCATGTAATTTTATTATTAGGGAGTATTTCCATGAGTGGTATATTCTTTGCTTGTCTTCAAAAGTGATGGAAACAGAGATGTTAGATTTTCATGATCATCTTTTGAGTGAGGGAAAACCTCTTCTTCTTGAATGTCCATCGGTAGAATGAGGGAAGATAGGGGGTCAATGGAGATATTAATTCTTCCCTCATTTACAACTAGATTTTCTTTAAAAGTAGCCTGAATGGAGTCATTTGGATTTACTAGGTTGTTTGGATCCCAGCTATTAAATTATCTGGTGGTTTAGGAAGAATTTTGGTAGTATCTAGATTGGAATTGTTTGAATTCATGGGGGACTTGATTGTTTAACAGGAATATAAAAGAGGGAAGGTTAGAGAGATGGAGGAGCTTCTCTCTCTATTCAAGTAATCTAACAATAACGATGACATTTCAATCTCAATTCACTAGTTGAAAAACACACAAGTTATAATGTTAATAAGTTGAGAATTTTCCTTATTCAGTAGAAAAATTAGCATTTGGCCTACCAAATAAATCATAGAGGAATGAGATGGAAGGAATACTGGTCTGCAATGGAAATATAGAGCATGAATTCTTAATGGCCCGAAATATCAGAAAGTAGCACATCCAAATGAACTCAAAGGATGATTGGCGAAAGGCAAACAAAGGAAAAAATCGTACGTATATTTCTGCAACCCCATTCCATTCAAACAAAGGCATTGAATAGTAACTTATGATTAGTATTATCAATTGGTCAAAGCTTCTAGTAGACTTATCTGAAGAAATGGAAAACCAGACGATGAGTCGTAGAGATTATCATCTTTACCATCATCTTCGTAATAAACACTGTATTTACCTTGAAAATGGTAATTACAATTACATTTGATTATGTAGTTCTAAAAATACGTGATCTATTTTAATACCAGTTGCTTAGGCAGTAGATGCTAGGTGGGAAGTGAGAAAATGAAATAAGAGCGAAAGGTAATACAATTATGCAAACCGAGCAGTGGAGGGGAGGGGTCTCGAGCTTGGTCGGAATGGGCCTCGAGGTCGAGCTCAAGAGCTTGACAAAGTGCTGTCGAGAATGATATAGCAGTATTGAAGGCCTCGAAGATGGCCTATTTGTGATTAATAACGAGAAATAAATAAAGAACAACTAATTAACACAAAATGAAAGGCAATAATCAGTGAAACAATTGTAGAGAGCGTTTTAGTTAGAGAGCAAAAAATATTCTTGTTCTTGTATTGAATATCATGTGTCTTACAAAATGACAAGGGTTCCCTTTATATAAGAGGGGGAATCTCAACATAGTACGTGTGTAATTATTACAGAGGAAAATAGATGGCACAACTATTTATCGTCACGGTACGGACTTGTACTATTCTTGTAGACTTGGTCAGCTTTAACCACGTGCTTTCTGTAACTTCCCGCTTTCCCATGATACACTTCGATTTGTACCTTGCCTTGAGGTATATCGACCCCTCGAAATACTTCCTCGAGGGATGCACCTCAAAGTTCAAATTCGAATTCTGCTCCAATACAATTGAGGTCGAGGCTCGGAATGCTGAAGAAGCCTTAAAATCGTCCCTCCCCGGTTTCATCGCATACAGATAGTCCCCGCATTTCTTGGAGTGAAAAGACAAGAAACGATTTAAATTCACCAACTTTTTAATGCCTTCATTATTCCGTTAGTCATGCCACGTAGGCAACTGATGTGATAGGAGAGATGCTTCATAGTCACACAATTCTTGAAAAGATTCGAATCTATTACGGCGGTTGGCTGTCCTTTGGATTTCCACAACGTGCGCGGTTGGCCCCTATAAATACTCCTTCTCGTGCCCCTTTTCCTTCATTACTTCTTCAACCTTTTAAAGAGAGCTCTCTTTGTTTCTTTCCTGTATCCTTTTCCTGATCAGTTCTTTCTCATTTCCTTCGAAATCTTTCAGCAGGAATGACGGAGGGCTCCAAAACTATTCCATGAGACGATAAAGCCTCATCATCTTCATATTCCTCAAAGGGTAAGGAAATGGTACACCCCAAATATCGAGGAGTGCATCCCCGGACCCTGCTAAACGACCTCCAATATTAAGGTCGACAAACCTTCCTCTGGGGATATCCAGATATATGAGCCTAATAACAAACACCGAGAAGGTGAAAGCTGACTGCCGCTGGGGAAATGCGGTGCAAGTGGAGATTCCTTCTCGGAAGAAAGACATAGCATCCCATAAAACTGGCTTCCTCAGTGTATACACCAATCCATTTACCCTAGGCCCGGTAGGGCCGTCTTCGCCGTTGATAGAACTCGTGGTTCTCAATTTCTACAAGCGATATCAAGTGACGCTCGGCCAGATTCATCCATCATTCTGGCATAGTATTTACATGATTAGGCATTTTGCAAATATGGTCGAGGGGATGCCTTTCACCCTCGAGTATCTCATTAGAATGTACAGTCCCCTACTTACCGGGGGGTCTCATCAAACTTCATCGTCGGGCCTCGAAGGCTTTCTTTGCTTGTATCGATGAGGACAAAGACAGAGGGTGGACGAGTTGCTTTGTGCGAGTTAGGACCTCAGATTTGATTCCATTCGAAAGGATGTCATTCCTCGAGGAATGGAATATGAATCGTAAGTTAATACTTTAATTTTCGTTTGTGCCAACTTTCCCTTGAACTAATTCCCTTTGATGATGCAGATGTTGCGTGGTACCCTGATGCGGTAAAGGATCTCTCGAGCTGGGTTCGCCAGCTTGATTCGACCTGCCCATATGTTGAGTGCGTATGGAGCGACCTGGCCAAGGGCCAATGGGAAGCTAAAGATCATGGTGGGGCCTTTCCTCTTGCAATACCTGAGTTCTATTTTAAAAGAGATGCCTTCTGAATATATTCTGACCTTTTATGTTTTGTGCTTCTGGAGACCTAGGGGAGTCCTCTTTGATGAGAGAGAATCGCCCGGCGAAGAAGATATCCCAAAACCAAATGAGGAGAGAAAGAGAAAAAAGGGAACCTTCGAACAAGTTTCTGGAGTCATCGAGGGCTATAGTGACAAAGTTCAAGGCCGACTCCACGGCTTCAAACGAGAAAAATGATTTCCCGACATCGCCCGATGAAAGTGGAAGCGTAACTGCTTCTACCTTTTCTGATCCAATTACTGTAGAGCCAAGGACTTCTAGAACAGAAGTCGATGATGCCATCCTACCTGGGGCCGAAGGGGTTTTCGAGGGTAGGTCGGATGATGTCCATTAGTCGATTGCCAGCTGAAATATTCCTCGGGCGCAAGGGCACTCGGAGGATGAGTTGCGGGAGCTTAGTCGCGAGCCGAAGGCCCCGATCGATCTATCTAGGGTCATTAATGTAGGCGATTCTCCGTTGGTTTCAACATTTTCCTCGAGAGAGACACAAGATGCCCATAATATAGAATCTTCCGATGTGAGGGCGTCCCTCTGAGGGAAAGACGTAGTTGAGGGGATCTTTACTATCACTAAGAAGAATGCCGAGCTTAATACCATGTTCATTTTCGAGGAGGCTGAAAGGCTTTGCAAACAGATAATTTCTTTGTTGATTGTTTCGAGGAGGCTGAAAGGCTTTCCTTTATGCTTTCAGGCGAAAATGCTTTATAATCGGACCCCGAACAAGTGCCAGTCTAAGTTGACCTATTACGAGGGGGAGTGTAGGAGATTTTTATTGGAGGCAGACGAGCTCAGGGATCTTCTTTCCCAAAAGGAGGAAGAAATGCTGGACCTCCGAGCCTATTTAGAAATGGTATCTCATAAACGGAGCAATCTTGATGAGGAGGTAACATAGCCTTCTATATGTTTCATTTTTGTTCTCACCCGATATCAGTACTCGACACTTATCGGGCTGATCTCTGTAGCTTAAGGGGAAAGATGCCCTGGAGCGGGAAGGATTTGGAGCCAGGGATGCTGAGATCCTTGGGTTTAAGCAGTGTGTGAACGAGATAACCTCTGAGAGAGATGCCCTCAAAGGAAAGTTAACCTCGCTTGAGCATTGCCTTCGGGATGCGAGGGCTGAAAGTAGTAAATATAAGGACCTCTATACTGAATCGGTCACCGCGGTATCTTTAATTAAGGATGAAGCCGATGCGCTCATAGACTCGTATAAAATTGATGTTGCTGCTGCAAATGCCCAGGCCAGTAAAGAAGCCAAGGAGTCCAAGCATGAACTTGTTAGAGCTCTAGAGCATGCCCGACTAAAGTCTCAAAGGAAGGCGCTTGAGGATATACATGTAGGGGGCCTCGATTTGTCTGTTGAGATCAAGACGGTGAAGACCCTAGAAAAGGAATCGAAGGTCCTTCTTGCTTCTGAAGATGATTCGAGAAGCGACTCGGAAGATGATGAAGATGAGGGTCAAGTCCCGAGGGGGAACAGGCCGTTGAAGATCTGAGGTCCGAGGGCCAAGCCGCTGAAAGCATAACCTCCGAGGGAGCCGTTGAAGGCACACCCCAGTGGTAGATTAGTTTTTCTTTTATTTTTTTTCCTGTATAAGGGCTCCGACTTTAAGCTTTGTAAATATGATTTGTGAACTTTTATCATATATAAAACGCCTTTCGCTATTCCTCGTTTATTTTCTGGTCTCTTGGAATAGGCTTCGATGTCTGTCGACGATTAGTCCGATGAATGGGACTTAGAAATGAAACCCTTGGGGTTAAAAATTGGCCTTGAGGCTTTTTAGGTTGGAACATAGGCTCTTACGCATTGGGTTGGTACAACCTTTGATGTGGATGGCAACTTAGGCTCTTACGCATTGGCCCTTAGGCGCTTTTTAGTTAACCATTTAGCGCTCAGTCTTCGATTCGGGTTTTGACTCGAGCTCATCGACCCTTAGTTTCTTTAACTCGGCCTTGAGGCTCTCTGGGATGGCGCTTAGGCTCTTACGCATTGGGTCGGTATGACCTTCAAATGTGGCTAGCGACTTGGGCTTTTACGTGTTTGTTCGGTACGACCTTTTAATATGGTTGGCGACTTTGGCTCTTACGCATTTGGCCCTTAGGATCATTAGTTAACTGTTTTGGGCTCAGTCTTTGAGTCGGGTTTTGAATCGAGCTCATCGATCCTCAGGTTTTTTGAATTGTCCCTGAGGATTTTTAGGCTGGCGACTTGGGCTCTTACGCATTGGGTTGATGCGACCTTTAATATGGCTGGCGACTCGGGCTCTTACGCATTGAGTCGGTACGACCTTTAATCGGTAATTTTTGATGTTTTTTAGAAGAGGGCTGTGATTTTATGGCAACAGTCGGACATCTTCGAGTTGCGTTAGTTTGGCCAGAGCCTTATGTCGGGGTTCATTGTATTTGATCATAGCCTTTTAGTCCTCGAGTGAGATAGTCTCGACGTCTATATTGAAGGTATGCCGTTTTAGGGGCCTTACAAGTTCGAATATATAGCCTTGACTTTGATATAGGGTATATGCCTTTTTAAGGTCTTACATATTTGTACATCCCTTGCTTGAGGTCTTACAGTTTTGATGTTGCCTCATGGAGGGCTTACATTGGTGCCTTATGGAGGGCTTATGAGCTCGAAGTTATCAGCCCTGAGGTCTTATGGCTTCGAGTTTTTGGTAACTCGATGGAGTGACTGTCGAGGATAGTCCCCGTGTCGGGGTTATGCCTTTTTTAAGGTCTTACAATTTTAATGTTGCCTCATTGAGGGCTTAGATTGTTGATATTGCCTTATGGAGGGCTTATACTGCTGATATTGCCTCATGGAGGGCTTACGTTTTTGAAATTGTCTCATTGAGGTCTTACGAACTTGAAGATACTAGCCCTGAGGTCTTATGGATTCGAGTTTTTGGTGACTCGATGGGGTGACTGCCGAGGACAATCCCCGAGCGTTGAGAAAATTTTTGGCCCTAGGACCGTTTCTTGTGAAAATAGCAAACTTCTTTGACGCGCGAAATGTTTTGATGATAAAAGATTGTTCTTCGATTACTTGGTACAAGTACACATTTATCACCATCGAGGGTTTGATTATTCTATGTGGACACGGTTTATTCGACCATTTGGTCCTATACATTGTTCTCCTGTCGAGACCCTCTTTGGCATATTTCAGTGATCTCCCGGGGAGATGCCTCTCAGTATTTGAGGTTGATCGAAGAGAAGCCTTGAACACTTGGTTAGTTCTCCTGAGGTAGAATATGGGTGTTGCCTCGTTGAAAACCTCGTCGGTAAAACCCATTTGGGATAAAAATCCTACGTGAGGGAAAAAGAGCGCAAAGCATGCTTTAAAACCCAAGGCCTTCGAGATGGAGGGCGTTGAGGTGTCTTTCATTGGGAACCTGCAAGAAATTATTGTGAAGGTCAAAATGAAATGGGAGGAAGTTATACCCTAGCAATAATAGCACCTAAGTATTGATATGTTCCAATTGTTTGGAAGTTGCTCGCCTTCCAAGGTATCGAGTTTGTAGGACCCTTTGTCGATTACTCCGAGGACGCGGTACAATCCTTCCCAGCCCGGGCCCAACTTCCCTTCATTAGGGTTTCGAGTGCTTAGGGTGATTTTTCTTACGATTAATTCCCCGACTCCGAAATGTCGGAGGTTTGTTCTCCTGTTATAGTATCTTTCGATCCTCTATTTTTGGGCGGCCATCCGGACCAGTAAAGCTTCTCACTTCTATCTAATAGCTCGAGGGCTGTAGTCATAGCCTCATTGTTTGAGTCCTCGGTGGGATGTCAGAATCTGGCACTAGGCTATCCGACCTCGATCGGTATCAAATCCTCGGACATGTATACCAAAGAGAACGACGCTCTCCTATCCTTGATTAATAGGTTGTCCGATATGCCCACAACACCTCGGGTAGTATCTCTCTCCATTTTCCTTTCGCATTTTCTAACTTCTTTTTCAAGTTTTGAATGATGGTCTTGTTCGTGGACTTGGCCTGACCATTTGCGCATGGATAGTAGGGCGTTGATAGGATCCTTTTGATTTTGTGATCTTCAAAAAACTTTGTTACTTTGCCTCCGATGAACTACTTCCCGTTATCACATGTTATCTCAGAGGGGATCCCGAATCAGCACATGATGTGATCACAGATGATGTTGATGACTTCTTTTTCTCTTACCTTCTCGTATACCTGTGCTTCCACCCATTTTGAGCAGTAGTTAGTCATAAATAGAATAAATATAGCCTTACCTGGCGCCATTGGTAGGGGACCGACGATGTCTATTCCCAATTTCATGTAAGGCCATGGTGACAAAACTGAATGTAGCTGTTCGTCGGGTTGGTGGATCACTGGCGCAAATCTTTAACATTTGTCGCATTTTCGGACGAATTCTTTGACGTCTCTTTCAATGTTGTCCCAATAGTAACCTGCTCTGATCACCTTTCAAATTAAGGAATCGACACCGGAGTGATTTTCACAAGTGCCCTCGTGGATTTCTCAAAGCACGTAGTCGGAGTCTCCCGGCCCCAAACATACTGCCAAGGGCCTGTCGAAGGTTCTTCTGTACAGAGTTCCATTCTCGTCGAGTGAAAATCGAGCTGCCTTGGTGCGAAGGTCCCTTGATTCTTTGGATTTGCGGATAGCTTCCCACTTCCTAAATAATCGATGTACTTATTTCTCCAATCCCATGCCAAGCTGGTGGAGTTGATTTCCGCATGACCTTCTTTAATCACCGATTTGGATAGCAGAATGATAGAACCGGGGAGTATGTCGTCTTCTTCTACGGACGATCCTAGATTTGTGAGAGCATCTACCTCGCTGTTTTACTCTCGAGGTATGTGGACCAGAGTCCATTCTTTGAAGCTATGCAAAGTGACCTGCTGTTTGTTTAGGTATCGTTGCATCATGTCCTCTTGAATCTCGAAGCTTCCATTTGCATGGTTTACTACCAGAAGGGAATCACATTTTGCTTTGATGACTTACGCTCCTAAGCCTTTGGCCAATTTGAGACCTGCAATCATAGCCTCATACTCGGCTTCGTTGTTAGTCAACTTTGCAGTTTTTATAGATTGTCTAATCAAGCCTCCCGTAGGTGGCTTCAGAACAATGCCGAGCCCAAATCCTTTCACGTTTGAGGCACCGTTTGTGAACAAGGTCCATACCCTTGATACTGTGCCCGTATTTAGTAAAAGTTCTTTTTCTACATCGGGCACGAGGGCGGGCGTAAAGTCGCCACGAAGTCTGCTAAAACTTGTGACTTGATGGTCGTTCGGGGCTGGTATTCGATATCATACCCCCCGAGCTCGATGGCCCATTTGGCTAGTCGGCCTGATAATTCGGGTTTGTGTAATATATTTAAAAGAGGATGTCACGACCCCAGTTCGCCCTCCGTGAACATATAGTGATGGCACCTAGTCCCTATAACTAGGTAAGCCTAGCAATGCGGAATATCAACATATCTTGCGAAATAAGTAAGTAAAAGAAAACTTAACAATCTAAAAGAAGGACTGTAAATAAATGCCGCTTGGCATATACAACCCAAAATAATACGAAAGTCTACAATATGACCCCAAAACCCGAAAACTCACGGGAACCACAGGTTAACAGAATATAATACACTGCTCTAACTCCAGAATGTCTATACAAATTTAAGGAAGGATAAACTTTTCAGAAAAGCTGGAATAAGATAGAGACTTCTGGTCTGCGGATGCGGTAGATGTACCTCGAACTCTCTCTGAACCTCGGGGATAGTGCGCCTGAGTGGAGGTACCTGGATCTGCACATGAAAAACATGCACAGGAAAGGGCATGAGTACACCACAACGGTACTCAGTAAGTGCCAAGCCTAACCTCGGTGGGGTAGTGACGAGGAAGGTAAGGGCCCTACTGAGGTCAAACAATATAGTAGGGATTTACAGTATGAAAACAGACAGTAATAATGAATATAGCAGTGAAATAAGACAGGTCAAACAAGGAAATGACAACACAAGAACAGAGTAAACATAGAATATGAACATCTCAATAACAATGGTAACAATGAGGATCCCCCAGGATACCGTCCTGTAGTCCTTTTCTCAACTGTGTAGTGGATCTCCCGGGATACTGTCCCGTAGTCCATCATATGTATAACCGAAGGATCATCATCTGTGTAGGGGGATCTCATGGGATACCGTCCCGTAGTCCCAAAGTAAATGTGTAGGGGGATCTCCCGGGATACCGTCCCGTAGTCCCAAAGTAAATGTGCAGGGGGATCTCACGGGATAACGTCCCGTAGTCCCAAAGTAAATATGCAGGGGGATCTCCCGGGATAACGTCCTGTAGTCCCAAAGTAAATGTGCAGGGGATCTCCCGGGATAACGTCCCGTAGTCCCAAAGTAAATATGCAGGGGGATCTCCCGGGATAACGTCCTGTAGTCCCAAAGTAAATGTGCAGGGGATCTCCCGGGATAACGTCCCGTAGTCCCAAAGTAAATATGCTGGGGGCGCTCTCGGGATAAAGTCCCGTAGTCCCAAAGTAAATATGCAGGGGGATCTCCCGGGATAACATCCTATAGTCCCAAAGTAAATACACAGCCACAACAAGAAGACGTTCAGAATTAGAGTGCAAAAATACAAGGCAACAAGTAATTCTAGTCTAACATGCTTCACGTAGTGCAATTAAGGAAATTTAAGCAAATAGGCAATTCAAGCAACTAGGCATGATTTTCTAAGATAACATAGACTATAGTTGCAATTAGAATAAAACGGGTAAGAAAGAAACTCAGGCTAATATTTAAAGTAAGACCGGATTTTCAACAATTAGCACAAGTACGCGCTCGTCACCTCACGCACAAGGCATTCAATTTCCAAATATCACATCCTAAGGGGTAAGGTCCCTCACACAAGGTTAGACAAGACACTTATATCAAACCGGCTCAATATCAACTCGAAACCACACGTTTTCCACGAGTATCCGACTCCAATTGGCCCAAATCTATACAATTCAATTACATATAGTAAATAACATCTCATGCAACTGATTTTTACTGTTTAATTCAAGCTAAAGCGCGAAAGTAGGTAAAATGACCAAAACGCCACTCGGGCCCACGTCTCGGAATCGGAAAAGTTATATTTTCCGGGCACCCATTCACTCATGGACTCATTCAACCATAAACAATCGAAATCCGATGCCAAAAATCCCATAAATTTTCAGAATTTCGGGTTGGGATATCTCATCACTTTCCTATGGTTTTCCCCTAATTTTTGATAATTAAACTAAAGAAAACAATGGGAATTAATGGTCTAACAATCAATTAGGAATAGAAAATGTTACCTATGGTCTTTCTCTTCAAAACCCACAGAAAATCGCCACTTCTTGAGCTTTCACCCGATTTTTAGAATAATGAGATGAACTTTCGGATTTTTGGAATAAATCACACAGGGAATTTTCACCTGCGGGTTCGATCACCGCACCTACAAAAAAGCATCACAAGTGCAAAAATTACTTAAGTTACACTAGGGCCACACCTGCGGTCGTTTGGTCGCGCCTGCGGTCCCGCACCTGCGGAACCCAGGTCGCACCTGCGACCACTGGCCTAATCTCCCTTCTATCACACCTGCGATCAAAGCCCACACACCTACAAGTCCGCGCCTACAGAAAAACCTTCGCAGGTGCGAAGACACCAGAAGGGGCCTGTTTCAACAGCAACAAATTACCAAATTTCACCCGTTAAGCATCCGAAACACCCGGAGGCCCTCGGGACCTCAAACAAAACCACCAACCAACCTTAACACCTTATTTGAACTAGGTATAGCCTTAAAAACACATCTCATATCATCAAAATCATCTATTATGCATAGGTTCAAGCTTAGGAACTTAGGAAAATTCTAGAATTCACATCCGACGCCGAAACCCGTCTAAACTTATCCGAATGACCTCAAATTTTGCACACACATCCCAAATGACATGAAATAATTACTACAACTTCCGGAATTCCTTTTCGAGCCTCGGATTAAAAATTCACTATCGGACCGGAAACTCCAAAACTTCAAACATCGGCATTTCAAGCCTAAATGAGCTATCGACTTCCAAAATACATTCTGAACGCGCTCCCAGCCCCGAAATCACCCAACGGAGCTAAAACAACCATCATATGTCCATTCCGAGGCCGTCCTCACACTGATCTGACTAGATGAAACTTTCCAATATTTAAGCTCTCATTTGGGGACAAAGAGTCCCAAAACTCTCCGAAACTCAGAACCGAACGTCCCGGCAATTCAATTTAGCAGAAATAGACTTGGGGAAAATAGCTAATAGGGGATCGGGGCATTAATTCTTAAGAAGACCGACCGGGTCGTCACAGAGGATATGTCGTTAAAACACATATACAGTGACATTGAAAATAAGGCTTCAATTTACGAGATGCACTTATTAATGCAAGAGCTAGCTTTTCTAAGTGTGGATACATGGTTTCAGCATCTCCCAAGGTTCAACTCGCATACTAGACAGGTAATTGCGTACCTTGCTCATCTCGAACCAACTCACCACTTACCGCTACCTCGGACACTACCAAATATAGATATAGCATTTTGTCCTCCTTCGGGGTGTGGAGCAAAGACGGGCTTGATAGATACCGCTTTAAACCTTCCAAGGCATGTTGGCACATCGGGGTCCACTCAAAGTTGTTTTTCTTTTTAAGTAGGGAGAAGAAGTTATGGATCTGATCTGATGATCTCCAGATGAATCGGCTTAATGCCTCTATCCGCCCGGTTAGCCGATGTACGGCCTTTACATTGTTCACCACCGCGATTTCTTTGATGGATTTGATTTTGTCGGGGTTGATTTCAATTCCCCTATTTGATACCATCAAGCCTAAAAATTTGCCCGAACCTACATCGAAGGCACATTTCTCGGGGTTGAGTTTCATGTTGTAACTTCTAAGGATGTCAAATGTTTCCTGGAAATGAATCAAATGGTCCTCTGTGTGCAGGGACTTAACTAGCACGTGGTCAATGTAAACTTCCATGGATTTTCGTATTTGACATTCTAACATCTTACTAACTAGGCGCTGGTATGTCGCCCTTGCATTTTTGGCCCAAAGGGCAGTACATTGTAGCAATATGTGCCATACTTCGTGATGAATGATGTTTTTTCCCTATCCTCGGGGTTCATTTGAATTTGATTATACCCGGAGTAGGCGTTGAGAAAGGCAAGGATCTCGCGACCAGCCGTGGCATCAATCAATCGATCGATGTTGGGCAACGGGAATGAATCTTTAGGGCATGCTTTATTTAAGTCCTTATAATCTATGCACATTCTTAGTTTGTTCCCCTTTTTGGGAACCACTACCACATTGGCCAACCATTCGAGATATTTTACTTTCCTGATGGACCATATTTTGAGGAGTTTTGTTACCTCGTGTTTGATGAACGCATGCTTTATCTCGGACTGGCGCCTCCTTTTTTGCTTCATCGGTTTGAACCTGGGGTTGACGCTTAGCCGATGGGTGATTATTTCCGGTGGGATCCCTGTCATGTCTAAGTGGTACCAAGCAAAGCAATCAACATTGTTAACAAGAAATTGAATGACTTTCTTCCTGAGTTCGGGGGTTAATCCCGTTCCCAGGTATACCTTTGGATTTGGAAGATGTTCCATCAGAACAGTTTGCTCCAGATCTTCGACCATCAATTTTGTTGTGTCTAATTCTTCGGGGGCGATGAAGGTTCGTGGGGTGAGGATGTCTTCTTCATCATCCTTGAGGACCTGCTCATTTCTTAGCCCCTCCGAGGTGGAGTATATGGGCTCCGATGCCATGTCATGCACTGCAAATATATCCTTTGTCGTGTGTTGCTCTTCGTACACTGTTTTCACGCCATCTTTAGGTGGGAATTTCAACATCTGGTGGAGAGTCGACGGTACCACCCTCAAATGGTGTATCCACGACCTTTCCAGCAGGGCGTTGTATCTCGTGTTACCCTTGATGAAATGAAACTTGGTATCCCGAACCGTACCAGACACATTGATTGGGAGGGTCATTTCCCCCTTCGTCGTTTCACTCGTCATGTTAAATCCACTAAGGGATCGAAAATCAGGTATGATTGGTCGAGCAGCTCCACTACTTCCTATCCGACTATATTGGTCGAGCTACCTAGATCCACGAGCACACATTTAATTTGAATGTTATTCAAGAAAAAAGAAATTACCAGCGCATCACTATGTGGTTGGGACGGGGCTTCAATATATTCTTCACTGAACAAAATAGTTCCTTCGAGCATATAACTTTAAGTTCAATCTTTGGTGGTAATGGGAACTTTGGTTTGTTTGAACATGGGTTCTTGCGGGACATCGGTCTCTCCAACAACTACGTGAACGACGTTCTTGGATTCTTCCAGCCTATTCTCCCCGTTCGATCCTCTTTCTCAAAAGTGGCTCTTGGCTCAATCATCAAGAAATCCTCGAAGATGCCTTTTGTTGATCAATTGGGCCACTTATTTTTGAGTGGGAGTTCTCCGCGCTTGGTACCGATCTTCTCCACATACATTTCCATATGTACGGGAGCTTATGTTGACATGCAAAGCATTGTGTGAGCCTTTATCAACGGGGATTTGTAATGGTGCCCCTTCAGGGTTTTGCGGTAGTATACCGGTGCCTGAAGCAGCTGCACCATCCTCTCCATGATCCTCAGAGCCGTTGTTTTCATGTGCATTCATTGAGTTAGACATTTTTTGACCTGAAATTGACGATTCTTTGACAAGAAAAAGTGTAAAGAATAACTTGCGTTTTCAGGAAACCAATACTAAAACAATCACTATTATTTTTAGCCCCACGGTGAGCACCAAACTGTTTACCTTGAAAATGGTAATTACAATTATATTTGATTATGTGGTTCTAAAAATATGGATCTATTTTAATACTAATTTTTTAGTTAGTAGATGCTAGGTGGGAAGTGAGAAAACGAAATAAGAGCGAAAGGTAACGAAATTATGCAAACCGAGCAGTGGAGGGGCGGGGTCTCGAGCATGGTCGGAATGGAGCTCGAGGTCGAGCTCAAGAGCTTGACAAAGGGCTGTCGAGAATGATATAGCAATATTGAAGGACTCGAAGATGGACTACTTGTGATTAATAATGAGAAATAAATGAATAACAACTAATGAACACAATAAATGAAAGGCAATAAATCAGTGAAACAATTGTAGAGAACGTTTTAGTTAGAGAGCAGAGAATGTTCTTGTTCTTGTATTGAATATCACATGCCTTACAAAATGACAAGGTTTCCCTTTATATAAGATGGGGAATCCCAACATAGTACGTGTGTAATTATTATAGAAGAAAATAGTTGGCACAACTATTTATCATCACAGTACGGACTTGTACTATTCTTGCAGACATGGTCAGCTTTAACCACATGCTTTCTGGAACTTCCCGCTTTCCCATGATACTCTCCAATTTTTACCCTACCTCGAGGTATATCGACCCCTCGGAATACTTCCTCGAGGGATACACCTCGGATTTGATATTCAGATTATGCTCTGATACAATCGAGGTCGAGGTTCGAAATGCTAAAGAAGCCTTAAAATTGGCCCTCCTCGATTTAACCGCATAAACCCTACATTAATACTTTTAAATGGACGGGGAAAGGAAACCAAACAACTTAAGAGACGTGCCTTGTGAAGGGATTTATGCTGCGACTGTTGGGTTTATCTTGTTGCTTTTGGCATAGCAATGTTACGAACATAATTTTAAAAGACGGAACAATTTTTTTCACTATTTTTCTTAGTTTGTGATGACAAAGATGTAAGAAAATAGATAAATGAAAACCCTCGCACAGGAATATGCCACGTCATACTGCTATGCCCCTCTTTTAGATAATTATATTGATTGATTGATAAATCAAATGGTAGCGTGGCACCTGAGATCGAAGGCAGGTAGATAGTAAAATGTGTAACAACCAGTACCAGAAACAACAGTTGTAATTGGCATCGGGTAGAACCTGCAACGAGCATGATCAATGTGAGCATATCGAATTCTTGCCATCGGATAACATTCAATAAAGAATATTCCCTGGCATTAAATGGGCAGCCGTTGCAATGAATATTTGCATTCATGGCCTGTTGTTACATATTTATCAATGGCCCA
Organism: Nicotiana knightiana; assembly: GCA_005239525.1. Lineage (NCBI taxonomy): Eukaryota > Viridiplantae > Streptophyta > Magnoliopsida > Solanales > Solanaceae > Nicotiana > Nicotiana knightiana. The sequence continues at coordinate 65,297 of ML389600.1, read as the reverse complement.
TTTATTGTCATTTGAGAGGGGCTTGATCATATGATCTTATTTTCCGAGGTATGACTTTAAATAGTATATTTAACAACCATTGCAAGACACGATTTTTGGCAAATTTATGGTACATTCTATTCTCAAGCTCAATCAAATATATTTATTTGTTGTTTTACATTGTTCTTATTCTTGTACTTAGAGGCATTGTCGTCGGAGTCAGGCTTGTCATTTCTTTCAATTTTAATCGCTAAATCTTGTTTATTTATCATTTTTGGATCAAATCAGTTCCTTTGTCTATAAAAAAATGTAACATACTACTAGCCTTAGATGGAACAAGATGCAAAGGCGTTCGTTCAGAAATGCGACAAGTGTCAACACTAAGCACAATTGGTGCACCAAAGGGTGGAACTCTTGCATTCTGTATTGTCCCCATAGGCATTCATAATCGACCTCATGTGGGAACTAATAATTTGTTGATTCAGAATGCCGGAGGAAATTTTTTGTGATAATGGACCACAATTCAAAGGCTCTGAAGTCACAAAATTTCTTGAAGACCTGAAAATCAAAAGGATTGCATCCTCCCCATACCATCGTAGCACTAATAGACAGCCAGAGTCAAGAAATAAGGTGATTATCAAAAACCTCAAAAGTAGGTTAGAAGTGGCTAAAGGCAAGTGGCCCGAACAGTTACCGGGGGGTACCAGACGACTGCAAAATCGAGCACGGGAGAGACACCTTTCTCTCTCGTATACGGCGCAGAAGCTATGATCCTTGTAAAAGTAGGGGAACCAACGTTACTGTTCTCCCATACAAATGAAGAACTAAATAATGAGGCATTGTTGATGGATCTGCTCGATGAACGTTGGGACTTGGCACACGTGAGGATGGTGGCTCTGAAGCAAATGATGGAAAGATAATATAATATGAGGGTCAATCTCTGTTACTTCAAATAGGAGACTTGGTTTTAAGGAAAGTGACTCAGAAAAATCGAAAATCAACACTAGCAAGTTGTATCCTGTCACGCCTCAAACTCGGGGAGCGCGACCGACGCTCAACCGAGTGAACCCCGCCGAGCAAGCCTAATAGATACTTTCTACCCAAACTCATCATGAATAAAGCGGAGACGTATTTCCATTAATTAGATAATAAAGATATCATGAATACAATACAAAAACCATTCCATTAGTTTCTTCATTTTTAATGTCTCAAAATACACACCTTTTCATAGGCTAAAAGTGGAACAAGTGATTCAAACATAACATGAATTGTCTGAATTTCCCCAACACCGACATACAAGCCACACTATGTCTACGGAGCCTCTATAAGGTACAAAGAAGTATAGTGATAGTGCCAGCAACAAGGATACGACTCTACCTCGAAATATGATAACATAATTAACAAAAGATACGTGACCCCCAAATGAGATGGGGGTCACCAAGTCTACTGGGAGGAAGGTGTACTGCTATCTCTGGTCAATGCTACTGCTGTGGAACCACCTGCATCCATTAAAGATGCAGCGCCCTTGGAAAAATATGCGTTAGTACTGTAGAATAGTACTAATATGTATAACTAAACACCATCTCAATAGAATTAATAATAATACAAGGGGGAAACAATCATTAATTCAGTGGAAGCTTCAAACGATACCAAATTATCAAGTTAAGAACCACATAAGTTTTTCAGTAAATTTCCATGGTTTTAGGTGGGGATCTCCTTAGTATCGATATACCCTTATTCAGAATACCATCGTTCTTTTATATGGAGTCCGATCACGGCCCGACCGGCTAGGCCACCTCATTTGAGACAACAACCACAATAACAATTTCCAGCACAGTCACCATCATGTATGGGGCATAGCGTCCGATCACGGCCCGATCGGCGAGGCCGTCTCACCCGAGACATTACCTGTTCTATCAATCATCGCACGTCATACTTTCTTCACACCTGTTCAACTCATTGGCACTTATGGCCACAATAAATATCATTTTTGTCACTTGTCCGAATTTCACATTTCATGCTCCCCTTTTCATTTTTAACACACCATGATCATTATCGACAACAAGACTTTTCAATTTAAGGCTTTTAGATACACATGAGAGAAATTAAGAGTCTTTGACATATAGAGATTTTTAACATAATTTGACATGATAACCTTTACTCAAGCATGACTTGAAATCGTAACATTATATCACACACATCCCCGATGACGTCCAAATCCACTACTAAAAAGTAAGTGGACACGGACGCATGCAATATAATTTACCCAACTATGAGTCGGGGTGGAACCACACTGTGAAACATATGAAGGCGATTAAGCGTGTAAGAGAATTATCACTTATTATTTTAATCCAAACACTTACAATGGTTTTGAGGAATTATTTATAACTAATTGTGAAAATGTAAAGTAACCTTGAAAGCAAATAATATGATCAATGGCTACAAGCATGGATGCATTGAGAATTACACTCAAGTAACGATCCAATGTATTTCACAATTTTACAAATATGAGCGAGTTTATGTTAATTAGCCTCGGGTAATAATTCTATGTTAGCTTCTTCCAAAGACTAACAAGACTTCTTAATTGAATTATCCCTAAAACAATTAAGATATTAAGCACACCCAAATATGGCTACAAGTAGTTCAATTCTATCCCTAGGTAGAATATATAAAGTGAGGGTTAAAGCCTCATGTTCTTGTTAATTAATCTTTCTCAACCCCAAATTATCTTTTCCAAAATCAACTCGAAGTTAATGGGCGATTCCTAGGGTTAGCTAATCCCTTTGAAAACATTAAAGAACAAGAATAATTAAAGAAACAATAACTCACTTTATAAATAAAAATTGTTCAATATTTTTGTTTGCATTTTAGCTCCTTTTTTACTCATTTTCATATGGTTTCGTCACCATCACTTCTAAGTCACATAAAAACTGTAAAATAGAAGTAAATGACATTAAACACTCGACTTTATCAATCAAACATGGCAAAAATCTAAGATTAAAGACAAGATAAGTTGATAAAATACTCACTTATCAAACCCCTAAACTTAAATTATTGCTTTCCCTCAAGAAATTCAACAAATAAGAACATCCTTCAATAAAATTATCAATTAAGCTCAATGAGATACCAAACATCATTTCAAGTAAAAAAAGGTTCACATTAAACACAATCTAGTGACTTCGGTCGGCACCAACAATTAACCCAAAGCATATGAATTGCGAAAAACTTCTCACAAATTTCATTTCAATTCAAGTGCTCAAACACCACATTAATAAAAGTAGCAACGAAGGCATGGCACTAAAACTTCAAAATTTGTCTCATTATCACAAACAATTTTCCTTTGTTCATTCCTCCCAATTGGAGATTGGATTAAGTTCACAACTCAAAATTTCATGTGCCCTCACACTTAAGAGAGAGTCCTGACTTATAAATTGCAATTTAAACCCAAATGGGATATCAAATGGAAAGAATTAACTCTATCTCTCACAAAGATATTCAAATGCACAAAAGTAGTGCCATAGGCTTGCCCTTTAAGTAATTCTCCACTAATGTAGACACACTTGTTTCAAAATCAAGTAGGACTTAAAGGGTTGTAATGTAGGTTTTTTGCTAAGGTAAAGTACAATTTGGATAAGAGTGACTCAAAATCACCCTAAGCACTACAATTTGCAACAACTAAAGCACACTTTCTTCAAAAACCTTTTCCATCCTTTCATCATTTTTCATTCCACACCTAATCATCCCTTTATTCGCAACTCCTTATTTTTCCTTCATTTTTCTTCTTTCTTACTTTTTCTTTTTAGGAAGGTTCCACTATTTGTTTTTTTATTATTACCTTTCACGTTTTAAGCACCTTCCACATAACAACTTTTCCAACCTTCACCTCCAAACTTAGGCTTTTAGCCCATGTGTACACTTTCAAAGTATATAGGGAGGTAGGGTACCAAGAGATAGATTAATGAAGAATGAAGGGTTAAAGCTTGTATAATGGTTTCCAAAGAAAAAGTTTAAAGGCTCAAAAGGGGTTTACTAGAGAAAAATATGCAAGGGTAGGAAATTTAAGGCACAATAACGGTCCAAGGAAGGCCTAACTTCATTTTTAAAACCAAGTTAATCTAGGATTTTGCCTTGAAGCACATTTCGGGAAAGTTCTAGACTACAAATAATGCAAGAGAACTCACAAGAAATCTCACCACACATGGAACATGCAAACTTGAGTGACATATAAATCCAAAATCCAATTAAAGCCAATGAACCCAAAGAAAATCATATATAGCCTACAAGACTATTCAATGAATCAAAGATCCAAAAATGGAACCTAATAGTCACAACAAAGATTATCACTTCAATCATTTTTCATTTTAAAAATCAAAATTTCATACGCCGAGGTTTAAATCATGTTGGTACCAAACAAGCCACACGCTGGTTTATGGATAAAAGATCACACCCAATAGCCTATTCATACATTACTAGCTACTAAACTAACTAAAAAAATATATACCTAAAGAAAAAAATTAAACAAGAATAATCCTTTAGGAATGTTGTCACGCCATCCATCATAGGGAAAAGTCACGCGGTTCAACACAAATTATTTTCTTGGAAAAGAACCGCAGCATTAAGAAAAACCAAGGATTTTAATTAATACTACTACAAGTAAATAAAGTAGCAAAATAAGATAATAATAATACTAAAAAAACTAATGCTAATATGCTAAATTAACCTTCAAATTATCACTAATAAACTATAATGTCAACCAATCACCACAAGTTGTCACAAAAAAAATAATCATGCTCCTATCATGCTCCAACTACATCATCACATGTAGATGAGTCACCCCATACCTAAAGTGTTGCATTGTCCTAAATGCAACAAAACAAAACAAGATAAAATGAAGGAGATGCTCCATGAAACTACATCACTCAGAGTTGTTGGTGGAGGGAAATTGGAGCTCCTCCTCCTCCTCATCATCATCAGAGTCATTTGAACTGCAAAATGACCTCAGCTTATCCATCATCTTGTTTAGGAATTTGCTCTTTTTCTTTTTATGCTCCCAGAACTTTCTCTGCCACTTCTCAATCTTCCATTGCTGGTGGCTCATATTTTACAACCTGTTGTTCATGGACTCCATCTTGCCCGTTATTACTTTTTTCTCGTTGACCACGTCATCCAGGGATAGTGGGGCATCAGTGAGATGTGCTAGCCCCAGGTGGGCCAGTAGGAAGGCCAACTATAAGCTACCTAATATGTGCATCTACTCCATGTATCTGGCTGGACAGGTAACACATAGTGTGAGTGCCGGAATGGAGTAGTCCCATGGGGTCAAATGACCCTGGTGCAGGTGCAAAGGATCCGGCGGGATAAGTTGTGGCTCAGAGAACTACTCAAATAAAATGGATTCAACATCAATCCTCCTCTTTTTCTACTTGTCATTGGGTCCCCTTTTTAGCAATCGGTGGATCTTCGGCTTTCCCGGACCTTTCTCAACATCATTTGGCATTTTAACACCCTAGCATCATAGAATAGCCGAGTGATCAAGGATGGGAAGAATAGGCTCTTGGACCTCCCATGGGTGGCTTCCTCGATTTCTGTAACAATGTGCTCCCCCACGTTCACGGGTATTCCATCAATAATAGCAACAATTATTAGTGCCCTCTCCGGTGTCACATCTATGTCATTTTAGAAGGCAAGACCCTTGCACATATAATAGAGAGCCACGTCTTTGCCTCAGCAGTTAAGTCATAAGAGTCAGCTTCCTTACGTACTGTCAACCACTTCGAGGTCACCCCATCATGCAATTTTTCCACCAACCATTGATTTCCACATGCTTTTGTTCTGTCTTTGTAAACATCAATATCGTCATTGGGAAGGCCATACATAATGTTTATCACCTCAGGGAAGAAATTGACTAGCACACCCTGCGCAGTAGTAACTAAGGTTCCTTGGAAGTCGGTCCTCAAGGTGTTGCATAAAATTCCAACACTACTATGTTGTTGGCATCATTTGGTTGATCGGTGAAACAAATCCCCTTGCTTTCGAAAAATTTTGTGTAGAAGCCCGACATTTTAGCTTCAACCTTCTCCATGTTAATACCTTTGCATTCGTGAAGGCTTGTTTCCTTCAGTATCGCGTTCATGATTATACCTTCACATTCACAAAGATTTGCTTCCTCTAGAATCGCATTCGCGTATAGCACTTCGCGTTCGTGAAGGTTTGTTGTCCTGATGTTCCATGTTAGCGTCTAACCCTTCACGTTCGTGACGGGTAATTCACTGGGCAGTGTGAGCACGTGATTTTTACCGATCGTATAATTCTACAAAAATCTCAATTAATTAATTGATTTCCTAATTTTTTTTTTTGGATTTTAATGCTATTTGCGAATTTATTTTTTACATTGCGTAGCCATAATCTGTCATTTAAATCCATAAATAGTTTAAAATGACATGATTAAGCACATATCTTGGTTATCATTTAAATAAATATAATTAGGCAAATTGAATTTAGAATTAATTACTATATTTTTTATTGGGTGTTAATATAATTAGAGTTAATTAACTAGATGTAAAATAGAAAAATTCGGACCTGGGCTAGAATTACCCAGGCCCAATCCCTAATCTACACGACCCAGCAACCCAGGCCAATACCCGCTTTTCAAGAAAAAGGGGGGATTTTAGCAGAAGTGCTGAAGTTATTAGTTCATTTGTGAAAACTTAGCAGATGTGCTGAAGTTATTTAGTTTAATCGTAAAAACTTCAGCAGAAGTGCTGAAGTTATTTAGTTTAAATTGTGAAAACATCAGCAGAAGTGATGAAGTTATTTAGTTCAATTGCAAAAATTTCAGCACCCAATATGCTGAAGTTATTAGTTCATGTGTGAAAACTTCAGCAGAAGTGCTGAAGTTATTAGTTCATGTATGAAAACATCAGTAGAAGTGCTGAAGTTATTAGTTCATGTGTGAAAACTTCAGTAGAAGTGCTGAAGTTATTAGTTCATTTGTGAAAACTTCAGCAGAAGTGCTGAAGTTATTAGTTCATTTGTAAAAACTTCAGCAAAAGTGCTGAAGTTATTAGTTCATTCGTGAAAACTTCAATAGAAGTATTAAAGCTATCAATTCATTTGTTAAAACTTCAGCAGAAGTGCTGAAGTTATTTAGTTTAATTACAAAACTTCACCAGTAGTACTGAAGTTATTTAGTTCTATTGTAAAAACTTCGGCACCCAATATGCTGAAGTTATTTAGTTCATTTGTAAGACTTCAGCACCCAACATGCTGAAGTTAGTTAGTTCATTTTTGAAATACTTCAGCACCCAATATGCTGAAGTTTGGCCTGCCCCATACACTACCTAAACGACCCCGTTTTTTAGAGTGACAATCTCAGTCGTTGATCTTTCCAGATCCAACGGCGGAGAAGTATCAAATCCCTAAGTATATATATGTCCTAACCACACCTCCACCCCCTCATTTCACCAAAGTCTAACACCCCCATACCCCTTCTCTATCTCGTCTCTCTCACCCCGTGTTAACTCCGCCGGACGGAAATTGCCTCTGGCGGCGGAGCTTCTCCAATTGACCCCCAACTTTTAACCAGGCGATCACTATCGTCTCCTCTATCACCTCTAGTAGCTAGTTTCCCCCAAACCCCAATCGATTTGCGTCAATTTCAGATCTAAGAATCTGAAAACCCCAAAATTACTCCCCGGGCGATTCAAAGACAATTAATGGCTTGGACCTTCATGGGTCGATTGCTCTTGATTAGAGCAATCGATTCATGAGGGTTTGATTCATTTTCAAACCCTACCGAAGTCCGGACAAAGTCCAGCAGCCTTCAACTTTTCCGGCCAAGTCCTCAAACGGGTATCCCCCTCCCCCTTTTCTATGTGTTTCGTACTTTCTGATCAATGATGTCAAATGGTCCATTAGTTTAATTTCTGTAAAAATCATCATGAATATGTCTAAATTCATATATGTTTTTTGTCCTTCACTATTTGTTGTGTTAAATCGATTGAGTATGATTAATTCTATCTCGTGTATTGAATTCGCGCCCTAGTTCGATTGTTTTCATTGTTTGAATCTTGACTAGTCAGTTTAGGAACTCTTTTGTATTTCATTTTAAGACCAAATCTCATGCCAACCATTCCTTTTAGGTTGTTTCAGTAATGCTTCGATTCGTCTGTCCTAGCTCTTTTAGGAATAATACTAAGTTAATCTGAGCCAGTGCATGGCCATAAATTAATTTAGTTCATTTTTTAGCTCAAGGCTGTCCTAATTAGTTACGACCTCCTAAAAATACACTTGCTTAACTAGTCTAACTTAGGTGGTTAGTTTCTTAAACAATTGACTAATTCTTAAAAGAAATTTCTTGCTTAAGATAATTAATTTAGGTTTCATTAACTGAACAAATCATCTAACCTAAGTTTAAGGAACCAAGTCGATTAATCTTAATTAAGTCAATTAAACTAGGATTAAGTTGATAATACATATTAGCCTTAATCAACTAAGGAACCTAACTATGTTTAATTAATTAGAGTCAATAGTCAACCCCAAGCAAGTTAACTCTAGTTACCTAGTGGTAATTTCAGAGACTTCAAGGGGTATATTAGGAATCCTAGGTGAAGGAATCTTGGGTGTAACAATCCAAGAACCTTCTAATACTAGGAAATCAGATTTTTTGGGATAAAATAGTAATTGTAAAGACTGGAATTTTCTAGAATGAGGGCAGCTGTCCCTAAAGATAAGGTTGACAGCTGCATTTGTACTATTTTCAGCTTATTGGGTAAGGAATATGCTAAGCATATCCTATCCCCAAATACCCCTATTTATACACACACTTTTTACCATTAAAAGGATCTTTTTTTTGACACTCTAAAAAAAAAGAATACTCTCTTAGCTGCAAAAACATTCTGAAAACATAAAAAGATCATAATCATTCCAAAAGTAATAGGAAGAAATCTATTTATTCCTTCAAGAACTCTTCAAGGTTTTGGGTTGGAATTTTATCATTTCTAGATTCTATTTGGGCTTTCAGTTTTGGTTTGGTTTTTTTTTTCCAAAGGTTTTCTGGGATATTTTCTGTGGAGCTGTTTGTTCTGAAGTTTATATTTGCTGCTGCTGAATCTTCTCCCTTCTTGCTGATTACTACTTGACCTTTATTTGGTCAAGTCTTTTGCTTTTTTATTTTTCTAAAGGTATGCAATTTTTTTATCAATGAATGAATCCTCTTAAACTCTGAACTTTTGCTATATAACTTGGTGATTCTCTTTGTTGCTTCAGCTCTTCTTTTAGCTATGTAATATTTGTCTTAAAGAAATGAATGAAACTTTCAGAGCTGAGGATGTGTCTTATACTGTTGTACGAATGTGTCTCATTTGGATCTCTTTGACTGCATAAGGTTTGGTAAATGCATGGTTTGTTTGAGTTTGTTTAAATATTATGCAAATACCAAATGCTGGTTTCCCATTGTCCAACATAACTGAAGTTGAATTAGACCTCCATTATGGTCAGATTCAGTTCATAAAATGCATAAAATATGTTTATCTTTCCTTCTGGAGAATCTGGTGATTACTTATTAAAATTTGGTTGTCCATTCATGTTATTATAACAGTAGAAACCTCTCTTAAATACTTTTGTGATTAAGTCTATGTAAATGAAGTCATAGTAGAGTCACTAAATAAGCACTAAAGGGTGGTGAATCTGACCCCTTAATGGTCAAATTTATCCCGTAAAGTGTTTCAATATTGGTCTGGACAATTTAGACCTTACATGATTGGATGTCACTATGAGGACAACATTTAAAAGGGCTGAATCTGATCTCTATAATGATCAGATTCAGTCTTTGGAAGTGCACATAAATTCTATCCGTTAGTTTGGGATTAAAGGCTGAAGAATACAGATCCTAAAGCATAAAGGTTGCTAGCTCGCACAGGAGCAACAACTAATTGGGATCCTTTTACTTTCTTTGTATTATTGAAACCTGTATTTTTAATGTAAGAACAATGTAATAGCATATTTATAGTCACTTGTATACATTATTTGTTGTATTAAGGACTGAACTATATAAAATTTGTGATCAGTTGTATTTTCTTAAATCTAAAACGTTTATTATTATAGCAGTTATGGGCCAGACCTACTAAGGTCACCTGAGTTGGGCCAGACTCGTGAGCACGACCCAATTGAGCCTGATAGAGTCTGAATTTTAGGTTGTGGCACCTGGAATGATAGACCCATTAACTATGTAAAACAATCTGTAACCAGTCTTTTCTCTTCTATTATCAATTAGCATGAAGAGTATTTCATCTACAAAATTCACTTAAATTTGCCTTATTTATTACCATATAAATGCGAAATGTGTCAGCATGTTTGTTCTTAATTTTTTTTTGTAGGTATTTGATTTCGAATCATGCCCAAATGACCTAAGTAGGATGGCCTAAAGTGATACAAATTGGGCTAGACTAGGCCATATCCCAATACGTGACTTGTCTTGGGATTTTTAATTTAGGTGTAGTGAATCTCGAAAGCCTTTTAGATATTGAATGCCTCGGACTTAGAAAAACAAATTAATCATCAAAGTATACATTCGCGTAACTTTGTATAAGATCAAATAAACCTTTTTCTCCAATTGTGTATACGTTTTACGTAACACAAATAAAGACTAAAATGAATACTTGTAGAGACACTTTTAGGAACAAAATTCTTAAAATTATCGGAATTGGGCACACGTTCGCGTGACGTAATTTCGTTCTCTTTTTGACAACAAAACAAAAATATGCGCTTACGCACCCTATTTATCTTTTTTTAAATGAGTTCAGTGTCGAGAATTCTGTACACGTCCGCGTGACATGACTTTCGATACATTTTAAACTCTACGGGTTTACGCATACGTGACTCGTCTCAAAATAACTATTTAAATACAAATGAATAATAACAGCGGTAAAAAGATTAAAAATGCACATAGGTACAAGAGCATTAATTAAACAATTTAGGCCAAGTTTAATCATTAAGTGACCGTGCTAGAACCACGGAATTCGGGAGTGCCTAACACCTTCTCCCAGGTTAACAGAATTCCTTACCCGGATTTCTGGTTCGCAGACAATTTAAACAGAGTCAAAACATTTCCTTGGTTTTGGGATTTCTAATAAATAAATGGTGTCCCGGAACACCGTAAAAATCCGGGTGGCGACTCTGAATAAATAAATCCCAAAAATCGAATAATGTCACTTTACGTGGAAAAACTCCCTTATTACCCTCTTACCCGGGGGTAGTTGAAAAAAGAAGGTATGACAGGCAGTATTTTTGTCTGCATTTTAGCTCCTTTTTTGCTAGTTTTCACATGGTTTCGTCATCATCACTTCTAAATCACATAAAACCTGTAAAATAGAAGTAAATGACATTAAACACATGATTTTATCAATCAAACATAGCTAAAATCTAAGATTAAAGACGAGATACGTTGGTAAAATACTCACTTATCAATCCCACACTTTGAATATATCCTCAAAAGAGAACAAAGCATGAATAAAAGCAATTGGAGCACATATCGAACATATATCTTTCAATACAAGATTACTGGGGATATCCAATTTCATAAAGATCAACTCGGGTCTAACGTAACTTACATGAATGCCGTGGAATTCAATTCTAAGAAAGGGGTTTAGCCACATACATCACTTGAGCTTCCTTAAACTCTAAAATTTTCCCGAATTCTTAGCAAATTCAATCTATTTTAGAAATATAACAAGTTGAACCAAAATTAGGATGATGATCATGATTCTATCTCGTTTGAGCATTTTGTCAAACACTAGGTGTACATTAAGGTTTTAAAGTCCTTTTATGAATGATTACATCATCCCACATTTCATTCCTACCGTTTTTAGCTCACAATCTTCATGCATTCTTTGATAGCACATGCATGCAAGATAAGCAACTCCCATACCCAATAATTGTCTTTCTAATTACGCATTTTTAGTTAATTTTTTAAATTAAGCGCTAAGATATAGATTCTTACCTCTAGGATGAAGAAATTCCCTGTTCATCTTCAATGGTTTGAGAAAGATTTGATAGACAATAGATTGAAGGCCACTCTCCCACTCTAACCTCTCTCTCACTCTTAAAATATAAGATTTTTTTGCCTAAAATGGACCATGGCATCTATACTAATGAAGTAGGGTCGGGTTATAAACTCCGAAAAATGAATCGTCGGGACAGGATCTGGGGTCACATATGCGACTGTATAATGCTTCCGCAGTCTGTGAAATGGACGCAAAAAAGGGGCCTCCGGAACTAGGCTGGCCTACATCATTATTCGGCCGTTATGCGACCCACATACTTGTTCTGCGGTCGCATAATGCGCCGCAGAACCTCCCCCCAGAAAATTCCATGGCTTGATATGCGATCAGTGGTCCATATTTCTTCCTTACAAAGAGAACCGGCGCGCCCCGTGGTGACACGCTTGGTCAAATAAAACCCTTCTCTAACAAATCCTTCAATTGTTCCTTTAGCTCCTTAAGTTCTGTCGGTGCCATCCTGTAGGGCGGAATAGATATAGGCTACGTGCCTGGCATCACATCAATCCCAAAATCAATCTCCCTGTCTGGCAGAATTCTAGGGATCTCACAAGGAAATACCTTCGAAAATTCATTCACAACTAGTTCAGACTTGAGTGTAGGTGCCTCAGCATCGGTGTCCATGACCGAAACCAAATGATAGATACACCATTTGTTAATGTTCTCTGTGGCCTTAAAGTAAGAAATAAACCTACCTTTTTGGCGTTACGTTATCCCCCTTCCATTGAACAACTGGCTCGTTTGAAAATTCAAACCTCACAGTTCTAGTTCGGCACTCTAGCTTGGCAAAATATGAATAAAGCCAACACATTCCCATTATTACATCAAAATCGACCATCCCCAATTTAGTGAGATCAACAACGGTGTCCCGACCACGTACCTTGACAACACAACCCCTATAAACCTGTGCGGCCATAATAGACTCGCCAACCAGAGTACATACAGAGAATGTCTCGTGAAGCTGTTCCAGTTCTATCCCAAATTCCATAGCAACATAAGAGGTAACACAGGACAAAGTGGAATCGGTATCAATAAGTGTATACACATTATGAGATTGGACTGTCAATATACTTATAACAACCTCTGGAGAAGCCTCTGCACTCTAGCGACCACTCGTAGCATAAAAATGGGTTGGTCCTGCCGAACTCTGTGTACCACCCCTAGCTGCAACACAACCTGCGGGTGTCGGAGTGCCTCGAGCTGGACGGAGTGCTAAAGATGTAGCAGCTGCAGAACGCGATGGTTGTGTTGTGCCCGTGCCTGCACCCTGGCGGGATGAACGACACTCTCTCTGAATATGACCCCTCAATCCGCACCTGTAACATATGCGCATATCCATGTAGTATATCTCCAAATGCATCTTCTCATACCTGGGCATGGAGGCCTCCGCTGCTGCTGGAATCTCCCTCCTGGTCGACCCTGCTGGTGGGGTCCCCTGTTGCACTGATTGGGCGCTGAAACGAGTTACATACTACAAATTGGGCCTTGATGGCGGTGCAATCGCTGGAGATTGAGCAAAAGACTAGGATGGCCCTTATGACCCTCCCCTAAAAGCTAATCTACCCCTACCAAATGAATCCACAATGTTGCCCGCGGACCGCGCCTTGCTGCTACCCTCTCATTCCATTTTGTTCTTCAACATACGATTCTCAGTAGCTTGAGAAAATGCCACCATATTTCCATAGTTCATATTAGAATTCAAGGGGATTGTAGCGGTCTCATTGATAATCAAGGGGCTAAGGCCCTGCACAAACCGGCGCACTCTAGCCTCCGTAGTAGGCAAAATAAGAATAGTTATATAGAGAGGCGCGCAAACTCCATGTGATACTCCCACACACTCTTGCTACCCTGTGTAAGGTTCTCAAACTCTGCGATATGGGCTGCCCTAGTCTCGGCATGCATGAAATGGTCCATGATAGTGTCAACAAACTTACTCCACCTCGCTGGAGGGCTCACCTCCTCTCGAGAGTCCTCCCACAATTCAAACCAAGAATAGGCCACCCCTTTCAGGAAGTAGCGCGCATAACCCGAAGAGTCTTATGCATCTCATCAATGAATTCCTGGGGGTCCTCCTCGGGATTAGTACACATGAAAACCGAAGGATCCAAATAAAAAAACATGTTCACCGTGGAACCAATAGAATCCCCCTGCTGGCTAGAAGAAGTGGGTGCAACATTTGATCTCTAGGCCTGAGAAGCCACTATCTGTGCCAACATAGGTATGGATCCCCTAAGATCCCCGTCAAAAATATCAGAACTGGAAAATGGGTCTAGAGGTGGAATCGGAATATCAGTTGGAGGAATTATTGCACCCTGAGTAGGTGCATGAACTGGAGTAGCCTAGTCAGGCGTAGTTGAATTAGGCAGTGTAGTAGTCAGAGGAATATCCCCGCCACTCAGGTACTCACCCGCATCATCAAATAAAGATTCAACTGCCACTTTTGGGGCAGCATTGGCTCCTTGGCTAGTTCTTTCTTTCTTCTTTGGTGCCATGTGCTAAAAGTTAAAGCAATGCACGAGTTAAAGGAGAAATAGTTTCACAATCAGTTTTGTCGCACGATCCAGAATATCAAAGAAGGGTATTATTCCGAAATGTTCAAGTAGCCTCTAACATATAGATATGGTCGACAACACACTGATAAGAATGACTCTATTAGATACGGATTCATCCTAGGAAACATTAAAACCTTAGGCTCAAATACCAAGTTTGTCATGCCATAAACTCAGGGAGCGCGACCAGCACTCAGTCGAGTGAACTCGACCGAGCAAGCCTGTTAGATACTTTCAACCCAAACTCACTTATGTACAAAAATGAGACATATTTTCATTAATTAGACAATAGGGAGATCATAAATACAATACCAAAACCTTTCCATTAGTTTCTTCATTTTTAATGTCTCAAAATACACACTTTTTCACAGGCTAAAGTGGAAGAAGTGATTCAAACATAACATGAATTGTTTGACTTTCCCCAACACCGATATACAACCCACACTATGTCTATGGAGCCTCTAAAAGATAAAAAAGAGTACAATCATAGTGCCGGCAACAAGGCTCCGACTATACCTCAAGTCATGACAACATAATGAACAAAAGATACATTACCTCGAAATGAGATGGGGCTCACCAAGTCTTCTAGGAGGAAGGTGTATTGTTATCATTTGTCAATGCTACCTACTATCGAACCACCTGCATCCATTAAAGATGCAGCGCCCATGAAAAAAGGGTGTTAGTACTGTCGAATAGTACTAGTATGTATAACTAAACACCATCACATTAGAATGAATAATAATAATACGAGGGGGAAATAATCATGAATTCAATAGAAGCCTCAAACAATACCAAAACATCAAGTTAAGAACCACATAAGTTTTCAAGTAAATTTCCATCTTTTTAGATGGGGAGCTCTTTAGTATTGATTTACCCTTATTCACAACACCACCTTACTTTTACATGGAGTCTGATCATGACCCGACCGTCTAGGCCACCTCATTTGAGACATCAACCACAATCGTATATTCCAGGCACAATCACCACCATGTGTGCCACATGGCGTCCGATCACGGTCCGATCGGCTAGGCCGTCTCACCCGAGACATTACCTTTTCTATCAATCATCGCACGTCATACCTTCTTCACATCTATTAAATTCATCGGCACTTATGGCCAAAATAAATATCATTCTTGGCACTTGACCGAATTTCATATTTCATGCTCCCCTTTTCAATTTTCACACACCATCATCATTATCGACAACAAGACTTTTCAATCCAAGGCTTTTCGATACACATGAGAGCAATTGAGAGTCTTATACATATAGAGATTTTTCACATAATTTGACATGATAACCTTCACTGAAGCATGACTTGAAATCATAAAATTTATATCACACACACCCCACACTTTGAATATATCCTCAAAGGATAACATATCATGGGTAAAAGCATTTAGAGAACATTTCAAACATATATCTTTCAACACAAGATTACTTGGGATAACAAATTTCATAAAGATCAACTCAGGTCTTAAATAACATGAATGACATGGAATTCAGTTCTAGGAAAAATGTTCCGAAATTCTTAGCAATTTTAATCTAATTTAGAAATATAACAAGTTGAACAAAAATTAGAAAGTAGATCATGGTTATAGCTCACTTGGGCATTTTATCAAACACTTGGTGTGCATTGAGGTTTTAAGGTCCATTTATGAAAGATTCCATCATCCCATATCCCATTCTTACCATTTTTAGCTCACAATCTTCCTACACTCTTTGATAGCACATGTATGCAAGATAAACAACTCCCATACCCACGAATTATCTTGCTAATTACCTATTTTTAATTAATTTTTTAAATTAAGGGCTAGAGTATAGAATCTTACCTCTAGGATGAACACTTTCTTTGTTAAATTGTAATGATTTCAGCAATAATTGATAGACAATAGGTTGAAGGTCACTCTCCCACTCTGAGAACTCTCTCTCTCTCTCTCTCTCTCTCTCTCTCTCTCTCTCCCTCTCTCTTAAAATATCAGAATTTTTGCTTAAAATGGACCATGCCATCTATATTAACGAAATCAGGTCGAGTTATAGAAACATAAAAATGAAGCCCGGGAACAGGATCTACCGTCGCATATGCGACCACATAATGCTTCTACGGTCCGCAAAAAAGGGGCCTCCGGAATTGGGCTGTCTTGTATCACTATGCAGTCGTTATGCAGCCCGCATACCTGTTATGCGGTCACATAATGCGCCGTAGAACCTCCCACTGCAAAATTCCAAGGCTTGATATGCGATCAAGGTGTGGCCCGCGAAATGGTTATGCGGTCGCATAATAGGCCGCGAAAATGACATCAAAAATGGCCCAAATAGATGCCTCACTCTGTGGACATTCTGCAAAACATTTCCCTTCAAATTCCTCGCGCGCTGTTCAATTCAAACAGTCTGTACCGCGGCTCGCAAGATTTCTGTGAAGAATTTATACTATCATTAACCTCTATGCCTACCCCGGCACCACAAAACCCAATTTTTTAGGAAAAATTTCACGGGGCCTTACATGTCTGATATGGGAAAGTCCAAATTGGCTTTCAGCTATCACGGGTAAAGGTACGTACGAGCCAAAAATAAGGATGGAGACAAATTGCCAATTAGAACGTGACTCGTGTCACACCTCCTTTTTTCAACTAACCCGGAAGGGTAATAAGGGAGTTTTTCCACGTAAAGTGACATTATTCAATTTTTGGGATTTATTTAATTCAGAGTCACCACCCAGGTTTTTATGGTGTTCCAGGACACCATTTATTTATTAGAAATCCCAAAACCGAGGAAATTTTTGACTCTGTTTAAATTGTCTGCGAACCATAAATCCGGGTAAGGAATTATGTTAACCTGGGAGAAGGTGTTAGGCATTCCCGAGTTCCCTGGTTCTAGCACGGTCACTTAATGATTAAACTTTGCCTAAATTATTTAATTACTAGTTTTAGCACCTAAATGCATTTTTATATTTTTTACCGCTTTTAATATTCTATTTTATTTAAAGAGTTCTTTTGAGACGGGTCACGTATGCGTAAACCCGTAGAGTTTAAAATGTATCGAAAGTTATGTCATCCGGACGTGTACACAATTCTCGACACTGAACTCATTTAAAAAGATAAATAGGGTGCGCAAGCGCATATTTTTGTTTTTTTTTTCAAAAAGAAACCGAAATTACGTCATGCGGACGTGTAAGCAATTCCGATAATTTTAATTTAGTCTTTATTTGTGTTACGTAAACGTATGCATAATTTGAGAAAAAGGTACATTTTTAGTTGTTTTCATTCAGAGTTGCGTGAAACGTATACTCCGAAGATTGATTTATTTTCTGAGTTTAAGGAATTCACTATCTAAAAGGTTTTCGAGATTTACTACATCTAAATTAAAAAATCCTAAGTCATGTCATGAGATTGGGCTATGGCCTAGTCGAGCCCGATTTGTATCTCCTTAGGCCATCCTAAATTTGGCTACTTTTGTAATAAGAAATGAAGCTAAATACATCAATTTAAGGCATGCATCAATGAAGAGGGATCTAAAATTCACTAGTCATAAGGAACATGTTATAAAAAACCAAATAAGCGTATTTAATTGCAACAAAATATTTTTTTTTATTTGAACAACTTTATTAACTTCAGAACAACCTAAATCTATGTTGTTTATTTCACAAATCATGCACACTGATTTATTTATGTTGTTCTAATTCTAGAAATTTACAAGCACTGTTGAATACCAGATTTCCATTTTTTGTGTAGACTTTTGAAATTCATTCTGAGCTAAAATAGTTGTTTTCTACAAATTCGATGGTTATCTAAATAAAAACTATAGAGAAAGATTTTTTACAAAAAAAAAAACGCTAATAAATTTGTTAACCCGAATCTGAATATTCCAACACTTAAAACCTTGCAATTGAGTTTGTAAATAAAACAGTTTTTGAGGAATATAAAACATGTGGGCCTTTTCAAGCTCCATCAGGCCATTGGGCCTAAAAATTAACCATAACTGCTCTCGTTCGATTCCAGTGGACTCAGACGACTCTGGCCCAATTATGCCCACTTCTTTAGATACATGGGTACATACATACAGGACTAAAAAAATAAAAAAATACTGTTGATACAGTGAATATAGAGTCAAGTTTCATATTACAATGCTTCTAAAAGAACGAGTATAGATGAATTATAGAGCTTCAACTTCTATAAAGATACATTTTATTTTTTTTTTTTCTACAAGAAAGTAAACTGAAAATTGCAATTTCTAACTAGTTGATCTGACTTAAATCTCCTTATGGCTATATACTTGAGCCTCCTTTTGCAAGTTGTAAACATTCCAAAAGCTAGGTGTGTTAGGCATCTACTAAGGTAGATTTGACCATGAAAAGGGGTCGAGCTTGACTTTAGTAATGCTATACTAAATAATATCTAAAAGAAACATCTTTTGTGCATTTTTCTTGGAACGAATCTGACCATAAGAAAAGGTCAGGTTCAAACTCAGGGATGCAATTTTCGTTTGACTTTTGACAATCCTATCTACATTTCAACAAGTATACTTTTGAATACTTTGACTATTCTTGGCTTTTTAGAGAATGAATTAGACCATTTGTGGGTTCAAGTTCTTTTCTCTAAAAGCCCTTCTTAACTCTATATTTTATGCCCTTTAAAGAGTGAATTCCCACCATTTATACTATTATTTATGTACTATTATGGGGGTGAATTTGACCATTATAAAGTCGAATTCATCTACCCTAATGTAATTTATCTTACTAATGCACTAAAAGACTAATACAAACATGAAATCTAACTACCAAACCTGTTCTTACATTCTTTCGACTCGACACACTAAAAAGTCATATCGATTTCAAGAACTTCAGATTTTCAGCAGATTATATACAAATAAAAAAGAAAGCTCAGCTATATCAAAAAATATCCAGGCAAAGAGAAGAATAAAGTTCACATTTTAAATTTTTCAATGACATTAAACAGTTACATACCGCTTAAAGAGAAAATTCAACCTCAAAGCCTGACCAAATAAAGGTCAGGCAACAACAATACAAGGAAGAAGAGCAAAGATCAGCAGAAGGATAAAGCCTCAGTAGTAGCAAACAACAACTTTAGGTAACAGGAAACCCCCTGAAAATTCCCAGGGAAAACCAACCAGCAATAATAGAAGTTTTAGACTCAGAAAAATGTAAAATTTTTAGAAGATTTCGTAAGCAAAAGCAAAAATAGAGCCAAATCATATTTGGATCCTCATTTCTCTGTATTTTACTTCTTGTTTCAGATATTGAGGAACATTATTTTCGGAAATAAACTTGAGAGAAAGAAAAAGTGAGTGAGTCCTGTTTTTCATTCCTCTCTACCCCCCAAAAAAAAATCCTCAAAAAAAGAGAGCATCAGAAAAAGCCCTCCCCTCCCTGTGGTAAACAGTGTGTGTATTTATAGGGGTATATTTTTGATAGGATATGCTTGGAATATTCCTTATCTAATTGGGCTCAAAACAGTACAGGTGTCAAACTTTTCTTTAGGGACAACTGCCCTCATTCTAGAAAATTCCAGCCTTTACAATTACTATTTTATCCCAAAAAAATCCGATTTCCTAGTTCTAGAAGGTTCTTGAGTTGTTACACCCAAGATTGTTTCATCTAGGATTCATAATATACCCCTTGAAGTCCCATAAATTACCATTTGGTAACCAGGGTTAAACTTGCTTGGGGTTGACTATTAACTCTAGTTAATTAAACCTAGTTAGGTTCTTTAGTTAATTAGGTATCAACCCAAAATTAAGTCAATAACTATAGTCCTTAAGTTAGCTAATTTTTGGTTTAATTCAATCTAAATGTGACTAATTAGAAAACCATTAAGGATAGGAGAACAATAACTAATCAAGTAGCAACAAGCAAGAATAAAGCTAACTACACCTAAATAATCTAAAAACAGTGATTAACATGAATTTTAGGTTTTAGTAACATGTAAAAAACAGTAAGGAAAAAGGAAGAATACCCGTTGAAGGAAACTTGGCCGGAGAAATGGAGGGTCGCCAAACCTCGGCCAGATTCCGGGAGGGTTTGAAAATGAATCAACCCTCATAAATTGATTGCTCTAGTCAAAAGCAATCGACCCATGAAGGTCTGAGCCATTGATTGTCTTTGAATCGGCCGGCGAATAATTTTGGGGTTTTCAGATTCTTGGATCTGAATTTGACGCAAATGGATTGGGTTTTTGAGGAAACTAGCAACGGGAGGTGGTAGAGGAGATGATGGTGATTGCCTGGTAAACTTTTGGGGTGGTTTGGAGAAGCTTCGCCGCCAGAGGCGATTTCCGGCCGGCGGAGTTAACACGGGGTGAGAGAGACGAGAGAGAGAAGGGGTATGGGGGTGTTAGACTTTGGTGAAATTAGGGGGTGGGGGTGTGGTTAGGACATATATATACTTAGGGATTGGATAGTTCTCAGCCATCGGATCTGGAAAGATCAACGACTGAGATTGTCACTCAAAAAAATGGGGTCGTTTGGGTAGTGTATGGGGCAGGCCAAACTTCAACATATTGGGTGGAAGTCTTTTAAAAATGAACTAACTAACTTCAGCATGTTGGGTGATGAAG
The DNA here is from genome assembly GCA_005239525.1 of Nicotiana knightiana. Taxonomy (NCBI): domain Eukaryota; kingdom Viridiplantae; phylum Streptophyta; class Magnoliopsida; order Solanales; family Solanaceae; genus Nicotiana; species Nicotiana knightiana. The sequence continues at coordinate 44,144 of ML389600.1, read as the reverse complement.
TATTACAAATGAACTAAATAACTTCAGCATATTGGGTGCTGAAGTTTTTACAATTGAACTAAATAACTTCAACACTTCTGCTGAAGTTTTCACAAATGAATTAATAACTTCAGCACTTCTGCTGAAGTTTTCACAAAGGAATTAATAACTTCAACACTTCTGCTGAAGTTTTCACGAATGAACTAATAACTTCAGCACTTTTTGCTGATGTTTTTTGCAAATGAACTAATAACTTCAACACTTATGCTGAAGTTTTCACAAATGACATAATAACTTCAGAAGTATTCACAAATGACCTAATAACTTCGGCATTTCTGCTGAAGTTTTTCACAAATGAACTAATAACTTCAACACTTCTGCTGAAGTTTTCACAAATGAACTAATAACTTCAGCACATCTGCTGAAGTTTTCACAAATGAACTAATAACTTCAGCACTTCTGCTGAAGTCCCCCTTTTTTTTTTCTTTATTTGTTTTTTTTTTTTGTTTTGAAAATTGGGTATTGGGTTAGGTTGTTGGGTCATGTAGAGTTAGAGTTTGGGCCTGGGTAATTCTAGCCCAGGTCCGAATTATGTCTATTTTACATCTAGTTAATTAACTCTAATTATGTTAACACCCAATAAAATATAGAAATTAATTTTAAACTCAATTTGCCTAATCATATTTATTTAAATGATAACCAAGATTACGTGCTTAATCATGTCATTTTAAACTATTTATGGATTTAAATGACGGATCATGGCTACGCAGTGTAAAAAATAAATTCGCAAATAGCATTAAAATCCAACAAAATTAGGAGATCAACTAATTAATTGATATTTTGTAGGATTATACGATAGGTAAAATTACAAGCTCACAGCTGCCCCTCTTTGTTCGGAAACACGAAGAGTTTCTGGACAAAGACATAATGAGCAACAATAAACGACTTTTACTTATTCATATGTTCCATTGTGAAGTGTTTTTGAAAAGTTTGACCGAATCCTACTTCAGAGGTTGCCTACATATCCTTGGCTATAAAGGAATCAGGTCAGTGTAGTTCTGGAAGTTTTGGTAGCTGGGACTACCGGGAAGCCGTGGTTTCACTGCTGTTACTGCTGTTACTGCTGCTGATCTCCTTATTACACCCAAAGTAAACAAAACGAATGACTAACTAAACCTATCACTTGCTAGTTACAAGATTCCTATCTAAGACATAGTCTTGAGTCTTGATCTTCTGTCGACTCTGACCTGGATCTTGATGCTTGTTTAGCCGCAGGTGTTGGTTTCGTCTCTTCGTTTTTCGGATCAAGGCAGGATATACCGAACAAATGACATTAATATCGTCCTGAATAGTCCATATCTTCTCCGTGTCTGTACTTTTGAGTTAGGATTTCTCTTTTGTTCTTTTATTTTGGATCGAAACTTCTTCTTTTGGTTGTCCCGAGTCCAATGTCCTAAAAATGTTATCTGCATAATCAAGAGCGAACGAACAAAATTTTCTGCCCCAGTTTTACTAGGAAAACTTCGTGAGTTATATTAAGGAAAACTATACTACTTTATTATTAAAAATAACGATAAAGTGGGGAACAGTGTACCCGACATTATTGTAGACTAGGGAGTGGATACCCTACACCCATAGTAAAATCAACTAGGAGTTGGAGACCCTATGAAGAAAATCGACAGGTTATTCTGTCGTTGAGAGAAGATCACCGGGTTGTGCCGTTGTCTAAGGGGGGGAGGATCAACGGGTTATTCCGTTGTTAAGAAAGAGATCACTAGGTTATGCTAGTGTATGGAAAGGTCAACAGGTTATACTGTTTCCCGAAAAAGAGGTCACTGGGTTATGCCAATGTCAAAGAAGTGATCAACGGGTTATGCCATTGTCAGGAAAAGAAAAGATCACCAGGTTATGCTGGTGTCTGGAAGGGTCAACAGGTTATGTTGTTGCTTGAAACAGAGATCACTGGGTTATGCTAGTGTCAAGAAATGATCAACAAGTTATGCTGTTGTCAGGAAAAGATCACCAGGTTATGCTGGTGTCTTGGAAAGGTCAACAGGTTATGTTGTTGCTTGAAACAGAGATCACTGGGTTATGCTAGTGTCAAGAAATGATCAACAAGTTATGCTGTTGTCAGGAAAAGATCACCAGGTTATGCTGGTGTCTTGGAAAGGTCAACAGGTTATGTTGTTGCTTGGGGAAAAGGAGATTACTAGGTTATGCCAGTGTCAGGAAGCGATCAACATGTTATGATGTTGTTAGGAGAGATCACCAGGTTATGCCGGTGTCTAGAAAGGTCAACAGATTATGTTGTTGCCGGAAAGATCATTGGGTTATGCCAACGTCAGAAACCGATCAACAGGTTATGCTATTGCCGGGGAAAAGGTCATTGGGTTATGCCAATGTCAGAAAATGATCAACAGGTCATGCTGTTGTCAAAAGAGATCACCGGGTTATGCCGATGTTTAGAGAGGTCAACAGGTTATGCTATTGCCGGAAAGATCATTGGGTTATGCCAACGTTAGAAAATGATCAACACGTTATGCTGTTTTCAGAAGAGATCACCGGGTTATGCCGATGTCTAGAGAGGTCAACAGGTTATGATATTGTCGGAAATATCATTGGGTTATGCCAACGTCAAAAAATAATCAACAGGTTATGCTGTTATCAGAAGAGATCACCGGGTTATGCCGATATCTGGAGAGGTCAACAGGTTATGCTATTGCCGGAAAGATCATTGCGTTATGCCAACGTCAGAAAATGATCAACAGGTTATGTTGTTGTCAGAAGAGATCACCGGGTTATGCCGATGTCTAGAGAGGTCAACAAGTTATGCTATTGCCGGAAAGATCATTGGGTTATGCCAACGTCAGAAACCGATCAACAGGTTATGCTGTTGCCGGGGAAAATGTCATTGGGTTATGCCAATGTCAGAAAATGATAAACAGGTTATGCTGTTGTCAGAAGAGATCGCCGGGTTATGCCGATGTCTAGAGAGATCAACAGGTTATGCTATTGCCGGAAAGATCATTGGGTTATGCCAACGTCAAAAAATGATCAACAGGTTATGCTGTTGTCAGAAGAGATCCCCGAGTTATGCCGATGTCTAGAGAGGTCAACAAGTTACGCTATTGCCGGAAAGATCATTGGGTTATGCCAACGTCAAAAACCGATCAACAGGTTATGCTGTTGCCGGGGAAAATGTCATTGGGTTATGCCAATGTCAGAAAATGATCAACAGGTTATGCTATTGCCGGAAAGATCATTGGGTTATGCCAACGTTAGAAAATGATCAACATGTTATGCTGTTGTCAGAAGAGATCACCGGGTTATGCCGATGTCTAGAGAGATCAGCAGGTTATGCTATTGCCGGAAAGATCATTGGGTTATGCCAACATCAGAAACCGATCAACAGGTTATGCTGTTGCCGGGGAAAATGTCATTGGGTTATGCCAATGTCAGAAAATGATCGACAGGTTATGCTGTTGTCAGAAGAGATCACCGGGTTATGCCGATGTCTAGAGAGATCAGCAGGTTATGCTATTGCCGGAAAGATCATTGGGTTATGCCAACATCAGAAACCGATCAACAGGTTATGCTGTTGTCGGGGAAAAGGTCATTGGGTTATGCTAATATCAGAAAATGATCAACAGGTTATGCTGTTGTCAGAAGAAATCACCGAGTTATGCCGATGTCTAGAGAGTAGGACCCTATGTTGGAAGAATCATCGGGGTATGCCGGCATCAACTAGGCAATTGAGACCCTATGTCGGTATCAACTAAGGAATGTAACATCCTATGTTGGGAAAAGGTGTAGTTAGGGATTGGAGTCCCTATACTACATTAAGTTTGGATTTTTTCAACATCATTTTTTCTTCTTTTTTTTTCTTTTCATTTGATTTTAAGTGAATGCGGAAAATAGTTTTGGAGAAAAATTCCCTTTTTTCGAGTTGTTGTTGCAGAGCTGCTTCTAGATCTTGCGCCTTTCTTTTGGTTACACTTGCGTTTTGCAAAGTTATTTTGGGTTACACCTGTTTCCTTCAAACAAAGAATAATTTGTTAGTTTGAAACGGCGGTTGGTTTTGCGGCCTTGATTTTCCACTGCTTGATCTTAGTTCTTTGGGAGAAGATCTCAACTAACTGCTTGCTTGCTTGTTAGGAATTGGGTTTCATCTCTAATCCCGGGGACCCTGGGCTTTCCAGATTTTATCATGACGATCGGTCACGTGGGACCCAATGTTTTGTTTTGCCTTTGTAATCCTTTCACTCGCTTTTTCTTTTGGATTTCTAGAGTACTGGGGGGAAGTTTTCGCCCCTCAAATTCTGCTGCGACGATTAGTCGTGTGGGACCTAAACTTTCCAACTTTATTTCGCCTTTATTGGCCTTTCATTTCTGACTTTTCTTCCAACTATAACTTTAGGGAAGTTGGAATATCTCATCTTTTCAAACCTTGCCAAGATGGTTAGCCACGCGGAGCTCAACCTTTCAACTTCATTCGCCTTTATAGGCACTTCAAATTTATTTTCTCTTTTCAAGGTTTTGAGTTTGAAACATCGGCCGCTACAGTCAGTCGAGATCGACTCGATGCTCCTAACGAGGCTTGGTGCCCTTGCATGTTGGCTTGTGTGAAACGAGGACCCTGTAAATCAATTTTGCCATCTTTTCTTTACCTTGCTTCAGAGACAGAGTCAGACTGGAAGGGATTGAAATAAAAATAACAAAGAAGCGGAGGTGATGAATCTTGACGAGAAGTATCCCTTCCGGGGGAAAAGAGAAGAAGGACTTATCTGTAGTGTATGCGACCTTCAATGAACATGACATGCATCTTGGACTGGATGCCTGATTTATATGAGCCATCTGACTCTCAGAAATTCGTCACGACTTTTTACCCCGAGGTCGAGAAACCATGCCCGAGATCATGCAGATGTCATTGACCAATCCTCTGTTTCGATTAGTAGTGCCCTTTTCGGGTTTTCACCGACTAACCTCTCTTATTTCTCTTCTCACCATTGCCTTGTAGTGCTCTTTGCGAGTTTTCACTAACAAGACTCTCTCATTTTTAGTTTCTTTGCTTACCGTCGCCTCACGGTGCCTGTGTAGGTTTTCATCGATAAGACTCTCTCATTTTATTTCTCTCATTTGCTTGCACCAGACCGGCACTGTATCCTCCAACTTTAGACATCTTTTCCAATTGACCCAAAGGACTTAAACATTTTCTATATTTTTTTTTTTTTTGTGAAAAGAATTCGTATTAAATTAAAACTTTGGAACCTTTCAGGCGACACATTGCCGAATCTTAACACTTGCCCCAACTTAAACCCTTGGGGAAAATGTGGAATTTTATTTTTGTGTGACTGAACCCCAGGGAGAGGCTGCCTACGTATCCTTTCGGAATCAAGTATAACATAGTTCAGGGAACTTTTATTTTTTGTTTTCGATTTTTGTCATGTTTTTCCTCTGTTTTGTTTGGTTTTTCTCTTTTCTTTTCTTTTCTCTTTTTTTTTCTTTTTTTATTTCATTTTATTTTTCATTTCATCATTTTGTGTTTCTTTTTCATTTTTTTTTTCAACATTATTTTTTTTTCTTGTTTTCCAATAACACTTTCGGGTTCCAAAGAAGAGTAACCGGCTCAAAGGGTTTGCAAAAGGGTTAATGGTGTTTAGGTAGCAAGAATGAAAGCCTTTGTCATCCCAACCGGAGAACATTTGAAAATATATGGAGGATCAAACATAGTACCTTTTGACTGCACCTGCGTTGACAGTTGTTTTAAAGACATTTTCTTCGAGCCCCAACTACAACGCTCTCTTTTGGAAGTACTCTGGTTGTAATGCATGGACCTTTCCAATCTGGACCAATTTTCTTTTGGCTGTTCCAATTCATTGTTTTATTTCCTTGACCTAACTTTATTTGCATTCGGATTCTTGATTCATCATTTCAAAGTCTGACAATGTTTTAGGATCTTTTGACTGCCTCTGCATTGACAATTGTTTCAGGGACATTTCCTTCGATGTACCCCAAGTACAAACACACCCTTTTGGCAGTACTTCGTAGTGATGTATGGATCTTTCCAATATGAAACAATTTTCCTTTGGCTGTTTCGATTAATTGTTTTATCTCCTTGGCATAACTTCATTTGCATTCTGATTCTTTATTCATTATTTCGAAGTCTGACAGCGTTTTAGGATCTGGGCATGAAGTCTGCAGGCATGTCATGTTATTAAAATCTGCATTTAAACAGAACTGGAAGTAGAATAAGAAAAGAGACAAGATTTAGAAAAGAGACATTCTTGGAAAATGAAATATTAATTCCATTTTTATTTTTTTTTTGATTTTTGATTTTGATGATTTTTTTTAAAGATATAAGGGTTTACATCAGAATTGAAAAGAAATAAATTAAAAACACTTGAGTTACACCCTAAAATAACTCATAGTTCATAAAAGACCGCAAAACTGAACTACCCAGACTCCCGCCTGACGGAGAATGGAGTAGCCTTCCAATTCTGCAACTTAGCATTTGGGCCCATATACAGCACCTCAGCGTGCTCGAGCCTTCCCCTAGCTGAACCATGTTTGCCTCATACAACATTTGTTTTATGGTCTCACATATATCTTCAATTTCTTCGGCCGTAAAGGCCACTTCTTCTTTTTCTTCAATATACTGTGGTTCGATGAAGGTCTTAGTAATGTGTGGGACTGGCTGAGGCAGGTCCCATCCATTGTTTTTGCGGCTGTTGGCCCATTGCACATCTTCTTCGGTGGCTTGGAAACCTATGCAAAAGAATTTTTCAGCGGCGGGTAGAGAGATGGGTTCAGTGATGCCTTGTAGGGATATCCCAATTCCGTTTCTTGGTTTGTAACCATGTCTGATCATATCCGTGGAAACCATGATTGACGCGTTTGAAAGACAAGGTTGTGGGCATGGAGTGCCTTCTTCGTGTTGATCAGCAGGCACAATCTAAAGGCTTGGTACACAACATGTTCGCTTCCCTCTCTGGCCTCGAGGGAGGGGATGGAGGGGTCCCTGTATATGGATTGTTCATCTTCTCCGTGGACCACGATCTCCTGATTTTCATGTAAACATTTGACCATTTGGTGGAGGGTAGATGGTACTGCCCCAGTAGCGTGAATCCACGGACTCTCTAGCAAGAAGTTATAGGAAGTATCCATATCCAGGATTTGGAAAGTTACTATGAAATCCACATGGTCAATCGTCATGATTATGTCGATTTCAACAATGGTGTCCCTTTTGATACCGTCGAAGGCGCGGACACAAACATTATTCGGCCCGATTCTCTCAATGCCGATTCCCATCCCTTGCAGAGTTGCCAAAGGGCAAATATCTACCATTGATCCTCCGTCAAACATAACTCTCTTTACATAATATCGTTCTCTTTTAACGGTCAGGTGTAATGCCTTGTTGTGAGCGGCTCCTTCGAGAGGCAGATCATCCTGGCTGGAGGAGATTTTGTTTACCTAGAAAAGGCACTCATCCATTCTTTCTAACTACTCGACTGAGGTCACAGCTGGTACATACGCTTCATTCAGGTTTTCAGGAGTATTTTTTGGTGCTCATTTGAGCCGGTCAACAGAGATAGAAGTGAAACCTGCTCAGGGGTTCTCCTGAGTTCTTTAATGGTGACATATTCAGGGATTTTCATTTTCTTGAAGAACTCCTCGGCCTCTTTGGCAGTGATGGGATTTTTGAGAGGAAAGCGTTTATGCTTAGCTTTGTTCATCGCATCTGGGTTATGGTACTTCCCAGTGCGTTTTGCTTCGTTGACTTCCCCCTTGACTTCTTTTCCTTTATATGTCACAAATGTTTGATCATAATTCCATGGGACAGTAGTTGTATTTTTCATTGGAATTTGCGGTCGGCGGCTGATAATCAAAGATTCATTCAGCTTTGGTGGGATAGTCGAGCTTTTCACAACATAGGCCCCTTTTGGTATATACATTTTTTGTGGTTCCAATCTCCTGGGATGGCTCAAAATGAGTTGTCTGTTTCGCGGAGCTCTCGGGACATAAAAGGTAGCTTCTTTAGCTGGTGCTGTCTCTTTCTTTTCTTCCTTGGCCTTTTCTTTCTCCTTGTCGGGGGTCTTTGTCTCTTTTTCTTCCTTAGCCTTCTCTTTATCCTGACACGATAGCAGCAACTCAATTTTCATACTTTTATTTATTTACTTTATATGGGTCATCATAATACATTTAAAGTTTGAAACGTTGGGAAAGTCATAGATTCAACTCAAAATTATGTAATAGCTCAAAACACATTGGAAATAAGTACAAGGGAGAGCATAGTAATTTGCAATTTGAAACATTAATTTAAAATCATAAGCGTTTAGATAAATCAATCATTGAAAATAGTTTGGAACAATAGGAAGAGAACTTTGACAACCATACTTGGGGTTCATAGATGATTCATGAAATCCGATTTTGTGGGAGGGGTTTAGCCAATACCTAGATTGAGCTTTCCTTAGAATCACTACGGCAATGCACTACTCTTAGAAATTCAATCTACATTAACATAGTTCAATTGCACCATTATAAGAATGATTCTCATTATAACATTTTCATGACATAAGTCTCTTAGGCATTTCGTCAACTACCTACTATGAAAAATTGACTACAAGATTCAATAATGAAAATTCCTCCATCCCCCAACCAATTTTAAGCAAGCAATCAATCTACAATGTCCCTAAAACAACCAACAACCTTCATTGGCACATGCATGACCAACCATAAACTTCCAACCCACTAGAATTACATCCTCCACTCTTCATACAAACCAAATTTCAAAATAGAGGGCTTATGACTTCCGAACCATCCCATAAGCCCAAAATAATAGCATCTTTACATGAACCCAATACAACTTTGAATGAATGCTTAGGGGCGAAACCTTACCCTGTTTGTTGAAGAATTTTTGAGTTCCCTTTTGAATCCAAGATTTGAGCAAGAATTGAAGAGTAGAGTTGATAGAACTCCGCCCTCTCTCTCTAAATTACTCTCCTCACTCTAGAATATGAGATATACGTTCTAAAATAATCCCCTGAGTCTGTATATAAAAATAGAGTTGGATTAGGAAGTTTCAAAAATAAGGCCGATGTCAAATCCACAATGTATTTGGCGGTAAGCTGAATATCGTACAATATAGTGTTCAAAATCCGTGTTGCGTCTGGTCAAATTTGCGACATATTTTCGGTCAATAGAACAGATTCGCGGTCAGCATAATGGATCTATGGTCTGCAGAACATATATGCGGCCGTATAATAGACCATTGAATGTCCTTTAAATTGTAATTGCTTACGAATCATTCCTCGGTGATTTAGCAGTCCGCATAAAAAATCCGTGATCCAAAATTGACCATATAATTGCCATTTTCTACATATTTTTCTACCAACTCCATGATGCATTGCACATTCCACAAATCCATACCATGGCACCATAGAAACCTAAATCCTTGGTGAATGTTTATGGGACCTTACATCCTCCCCCTCTTAGGATCACTTGTCCTCGAATAAGGGTTAGAGTCCACCTTAACTACCCAATATGATTCAACTTTTATCCACTCATCAAGAGTTCCAAGTTTGGCTAACTCCCTAGATTTACAAAGGTTTTTGCAGAGTTTATCCTACAATTGGGCCTGTCCACTTGTTAGAGATCCCCAGAAATTGAATCCTAACAACATATCCATAACACAACAACACATCATAACATGAAGTTAACACCAACCATACATTATATGTATTGTATTGCAAAAAGGTACATCTTAATATAAACTGTATAGTTTGTAACATTGTTTATAAAAGTAAATTCCTAAGATTATTTTAAGCACAACTATTTGGTTACAAAAACTAATAAGGATATATCCTTTTAATCTATTCATCGGTGTCCCAAGTGTGCTCTCCAACTTGCTGGTTTTGCCATAGCACTTTTAGGGAGGCAATCTCTTTATTCCTCATCTTTTGAACTTCTCTATCAAGAATGGCAACCAAAATCTCTTAACATGTCAACTCTTCATTAACATCAATAGTCTTCGTCGGGACAATGAGTGATGGATCTCCAACCACCTTATTCAACATAGACACATGAAACACCGGGTGCACTAAAGGACATCTCTTGAGGTAAATCGAGCCTATAATCCACTTGACAAACCCTCTGAAAGATTCTGTATGTTCCGATATAAATTAGACTCTCCCTTTATTCCCAAATCACATTATACCCTTCATGGGGGAAACTTTCAAGAATACCAAAAATCATCTTCTTCGAACTCCAAATCCCTGTGGCGCATATTCAATATGAGTTATGGCGACACTAAGAAATTTTCAACCTCTCCTTAGTGATTTTGACCTTTTTCATAGCGTGGTGCACGAGCACTGACCCTATCAATTTTGCTTCTCCAAAATAAAATAAACCAATGGGAGATATACATATCCTATCATATAGAGATACAAACGGTGCCATATGGATGTTGGCGTGATAGCTGTTGTTGTAGGAAATTTCGATGAGCTGCAAATGATCACCCCAGATACCTTTGAAGTCAAGATTACAAGCACGAAACATATCATCAAGTGTTGTATTGTCCGCTCTACGTGCCTGTTGGTCTGTGGATGGAAAGTTGTACTAAGATTCACCTAATTCCCCATACCTTGCTAAAATTTCTCCCAAAAGTTAGGGGTAAACTATGCCCCTTGATCTGAGATGATGGAAGTTTGAGTGCCATGCAATTTAAATATTTCCATAATATACAACTGAGCATAGTGTTCTGCTATGTCGTTGGCCTTAACATGCAAGAAGTGTGTTGATTTTGTGAGCCGATCAACAATCACCCAGATTGAATCAAACATTTGAGGCATGAGAGGTAGACATAATAAAAAGTCCATATTGATTATCTCCCACTTCCACATTGCAATTTCTATATATTGTGCCAAACCACTGGGCTTCTGGTGCTCGGTCTTCAGTTGCTAACAATTTGGGCATCTTGCCACAAATCCGCTGCATCCATCTTCATTTCATTTCCCTAGTAGACTTCCTTGATATCATGGAACAATTTCGTAGAGCCTAGGTGCACGGTATACTTGGAACTATAAGCCTCAGTCATGATTCTCTCCCGGAGACCATCCACATCCGGAACACAGAACCGCCCTTGGTACCTTAGCATACCATCATTCGCAACAATATACAAAGTCATGGTTTTATGTTTGTTAATCCCCTGCTTCAATTGCACCAATAACGGATCATCATATTATTTTATCTTGACTTCCACTACGAGTGATGACTCGACCCTATTTTTCAAAATGACTCTACCTTCGCTAGAGTTGGTGTCACGACCCCAGTTCGCCTAGAAATGCAGAATATCAACATAACTCGCGAAAATAATTAAGTAAGAATTGAACAAAAAAGAAAGACTATGTACAAATTCCACTTGGCATATACAACCCAAAATAATGTGGAAGTCTACAACATCATCCCAAAAATCCGAAAACTCATGGAAACCACATGCTAACAGAATATAATACACTGCTCTAACTCCAGAATGTCTATACAACTATAAAGGAGGGATAAACTTTTCACAAAAAGCTGGAAATAGATAGAGACTCCTGGTCTGCGGACGCGACAGATGTACCTCGAAGTCTCTGTTGTATCTCTCAACCTCGGGGATAGTACGCCTCAGTGGAGGTACCTGGATCTGCACATGAAAAACATGTGCAGGAAAGGGAATGAGTACACCACAGCGGTACTCAGTTAGTGCCAAGCCTAACCTCGGTCGGGTAGTGACGACGAAGGTTAGGGCCCTACTGAGGTCAAACAATATAATAGGAATTTAAAGTATGAAAACATGCGGTAAAAATGAGTACAGTAGTGAAATAAGATAGGTCAAATAAGGCAATAAGAAAAACACAAGAACAGAGTAAACACCGAATATGTACAACATAATGACAATAGTAACAACGAGGATCTCCCAGGATACCGTCCTGTAGTCCTTTTCTCAAATGTCCAGTGGATCTCCTGGGATACCGTCCCGTAGTCCATCATATGTATATCTGAAGGATCTCTCGGGATACCGTCCCGTAGTCCATCATATGTATATCCGAAAGATCTCCCTGGATACCATCCCGTAGTCCATCATATGTATATCTTAAGGATCTTGCGGGATACCGTCCCGTAGTCCATCATATGTATATTCGAAGGATCTCGCGAGATACCGTCTCGTAGTCCGTCATATGTATATCTGAAGGATCTCCCGGGATATTGTCCCGTAGTCCATCATATGTATATCCGAAGAATCTCCCGGGATACCGTCCCGTAGTCGACCATATGTATATCCGAAGGATCTCCCGGGATACCGTCCCGTAGTCCAACTATCAAAGTGCAGGGGGATCTCCCGGGATACCATCCCGTAGTCCCAAAGTAAATAAGCAGGGGGATCTCCCGAGATACCGTCCCGTAGTACCAAAGTAAATATGCAGGGGGATCTCCCGGGATACCGTCCCGTAGTCCCAAAGTAAATAAGCAGGGGGATCTCCAGGGATACCGTCCCGTAGTCCCAAAGTAAATAAGCAGAGGGATATCCCGGGATACCGTCCCGTAGTCCCAAAATAAATACACAGCCACAACAAGAAGACGTTCAGAATTAGAGTGCATAAAATACAAGGCAACATGTAATTCTATTCTAACATACTTCACGTACTGCAATTAAGGCAATTTAAGCAAATAAGCAATTCAGGAAACTAGGCATGATTTTCTAACCTAACATAGACTATAGTTGCAATTAGAATAGAACAGTTAAGAAAGATACTCAGTCTAAATGCACAGGCATTCCCCCATTTCTTGAGCTCTTACCCGAATTTTAGAATAATGAGATGAACTCTCGGATTTTTGGAATAAAACACACAGGCATTCCGCACATTCGGACTTGATCACCACACCTGCGGAAAAAGCATCGCAGGTGCGGAAGTCACTTAAATGCACAGGGGCCGCACCTGCGGTCGTTTGGTCCCGCCTGCGGTCCCGCACCTGCGGAACCCAGGTCGCACCTGCGACCACTGGGCCAAGACTCCCATATCGTACCTGCGATTAATCTCATGCGCCTGCAAGTCCGCACCTGCAAAAGCCTTTCGCATGTGCGAAGACACCAGAAGAGGCCTGAGGCAGCATCAATAATTCTCCCAAATTTCACCCGTTAAGCATCCGACACAACCCCGAGGCCACCGGGACCTCAACCAAAACCACTATCAAACCTTAACACCTTATTTGAACTAGGTCGAGCCTTAAAAACACGTCTCGTAACATCAAAATCATCGATTATGCATAGGTTCAAGCCTAGAAACTTAAGAAAATTCTAAAATTCACATCCGACGCCGAAACACGTCTAAACTTATTCGAATGACCTCAAATTTTGCACACACATCCCAAATGACATGACAGAACTACTGCAACTTCCAGAATTCCATTCCAACCCTCGAATCAAAAATTCACTATCAGACCGGAAACTCCAAAAATTCAAACTTCGGCATTTCAAGCCTAAATGAGCTACGGACTTCCAACATACATTCCGAACACACTACCAACCCCGAAATCACCTAACGAAGCTAACGTAACCATCAGATTTTCATTCCGAGGCCTTGTTCACACTGCTCCGACTACGGCAACTTTCCCACACTTAGGCTCTCATTTAGGGACTAAATGTCCCAAAACTCTCCAATACTCAAAACTGAACGTCCCGGCAATTCAATTAAGCATAAATAGACTTGGGGAAAATAGTTAACAGGGGATTGGGGCGTTAATTCTTAAGATTATCGGCCGGGTCGTCACATCCTCCTACACTTAAAAATTCGTTCGTCCTTTTATGATCATAAAGACATACCTGAAGTAGTGAAAAGATGAGGGTAACTGCTGCGCATATCCTGCTCGGTCTCCTAGGTCTCCTTCTCGGCCGGCTGACCCCGCCACTGAACCTTTACTGAAGAAATATTCTTTGACCTGAGCTTTCTGACCTGCCTGTCCAATATAGCTACAGGTTCCTCAACATATGATAGATCCTTGTACAAATGGACTGAGCTGAAATCCAAGACATGGGACGGGTCGTCGTGATACCTCCGGAGCATCGAAACATGAAGTACCTGATGAACTCCTGCCAAGCTGGGAGGTAAGGCAAGCTCATAAGAAACCTCCCCAACACACCTCAATATCTCAAAAAAAGGTCAATAAACCTCGGACTCAACTTCCCCTTCTTCCAAAATCTCATAACTCCCTTCATAGGCGAAACCCAAAGAAAAACCCACTCTCCGACCATATATGAAACATCACAAACCTTTTTCGGTCTGCGTAACTCTTCTATCTAGACTGGGTTGTACGGAGTCTATCCTGAATCACCTTGACCTTCTCCAATGCATCCTGAACCAACTCTGTGCCCACTAGCCTAGCCTCACCCGGCTCGAACCAACCCACCAAGGATCTGCACCTCCTACCATATAAAGCCTCATACGGCACCATCTGAATGATGGATTGATAGTTGTTGTTGTAAGAAAATTCCGCCAATGGCAAGAACTTATCCCAAGATCCTCCAAACTCAATCACACACGCATAGAGCATATCCTCAGGAATCTGAATAGTACGCTCGGACTGTCCGTCCGTCTGGGGCTAAAATGCTGTGCTCAACTCCACCCTGGTACCTAAATCCTGCTGAACGGCTCACCATAACCGTGAAGTGAACTGAGTACCTCTGTCTGAAATAATAGAAACTGGAATACCATGCAGACGAACGATCTCCCAAACATATATCTCCGCTAACCGCTACGATGAATAAGTAGTCAGTACCGGAATCAAATGGGCTGATTTGGTCAGCCGATCCACAATCACCCAAATAGCATCATGCTTCCTCAAAGTCCGAGGAAGTCCAACCACAAAGTCCGGAAGCTCAATCTGCTGAAGTAACCCTCCCGGTCTCTGATGCTCACTTTTGACCTGCTGACGGTTGAGGCACTTGGCTACAAACTCTGCTATATCCTTCTTCATTCTTTGCCACCAATAGTGTTGCCTCAAATACTGATACATCTTCGCAGTACCCGGATGGATGGAATACCGCGAACTATATGCCTCTGGTAAAATCAACTCCCGAAGCCTATCACCATTGGGCACACAAATCTGACCCTGCATCCTCAATACCTCGTCGTCTCTAATGGTCACATCTCTGGCATCACCGTGCTGGACCGTGTCCCTGAGGACAAGTGAATGAGGATCATCATACTGCCGCTCCCTGATACGATCGAATAAGGAAGACCGAGAATACATACAAGCCAATACTCAGGAAGGTTCAGAAAGACCCAATCTCACGAACTGACTGGCTAAGGACTGAACATCTAAGGCTAAAGGCCTCTGAGCTCAGCTGCACGAAGGTATGCCAAACTCCCCAAAATCTCCGCCCGGCGACTCAAGGCGTTGGCCACTACATTGGCCTTCCCCCGGTGGTATAATATAGTGATGTCATAGTCCTTTAGCAACTCTAACCATCTATGCTGGCGCAAATTTAGATCCTTCTGCCTGAATATGTGCTGCAAACTCCGGTGGTCTGTATACATCTCACAAGGCACACCGTACAAATAATGATGCCAGATCTTCAAGGCGTGAACAATGGCAGCTAACACGGTAATTCTTATCATGTATCTTCAACTTTCTGGACGCGTAGGCAATCACCCTACCGTCCTGCATCAACACCGCTCTAATTCCAACCCGCGAGGCATCACAATAATTTGTATAATACCCCGAACCAGTAGGCAAGATCAAGATTGGGGCTGTAGTCAAAGTTGTTTTGAGCTTCTGAAAGCTCGCCTCACACTCCTCTGTCCACTGAAATGGAACACCCTTCTGGATCAACCTAGTCATAGGGGCTACAATCGATGAAAATCCCTCCACAAAACGGCGGTAGTAACCCGCCAAGCCAAGGAAAGTGCGAATCTCTGTAACTGAGGACGGCCTGGGCCAACACTGCACGGCCTCTACCTTCTTTGGATCCACTCGAATGCCCTCACTCGATAACACGTGGCCTAATAATGCCATAGAACTCAACCAAAATTCACATTTTGAGAACTTAGCATACAATTTCTTCTCTCTCAAGGTCTGAAGCACTGACCTCAGGTGCTGCTCATGATCTTCCTGACTCCGGGAGTAAATAGGAATATCATCTATGAAAACAATGACGAACGAGTCGAGATATGTCCTGAACACACTGTGCATCAAATGCATAAATTCTGCGGGGGCATTAGTCAGTCCGAATGACATAACTAGAAACTCATAATGGCCATACCGAGTCCTGAAAGCAGTCTTCGAGACATCCGGCTCCCAAATCTCAACTGATGGTAAACTGAGCGCAAATCAATCTTAGAAAATATGTGCGCCCTGAAGCTGTTCAAATAAATCATCAATACGAGGCAAGGGATAATGGTTCTTTACTATAACCCTGTTAAACTGGCGATAGTCAATACACATGCGCATAGAACCATCTTTCTTTTTCACAAATAAGACAGGAGCACCCCAAGGTGAAACACTGGGTCGAATAAAACCCTCATCAAGCAATTCTTGTAACTGAGCCTTCAATTCCTTCAACTCAGGAGGAGCCATACGGTAAGGAGGAATGGAAATGGGCTGAGTGCCCGACAACAAATCAATGCCAAAATAAATGTCTCTATCGGGCGGCATGCCCATAAGCTGGAAACATATTGGGATAATCCCATACCACTGAAACTGAATCAACAAAAGGGGTATCAACACTGACATCTCTCAAATAAGACAAATACGCGACACACCCCTTCTTAACCATACGCTGAGCTCTAAGAAAAGAGATAACTCTACTGGGTGTGTGATATAAAGTACCACTCCACTCAACACGCAGAACACCTAGCATAGCCAGCATCACAATCTTGGCGCGACAATCAAGGATAGCATAATGGGGCGACAACTAGTCCATGCCCAAGATAATATCAAAATCCACCATATCGAGTAACAACAAGTCCACACTGGTCTCAGAACCACGAATAGTAATCAAACACGAACGATAAACGCGGTCCACAACAAGAGAATCTCCCGCAGGAGTAGAAACATCGACAAGAAAACTCAAGGAAATCCCGAGGTACACTCAAATGCGGAACAAAAATAAAAAGGCACATAAGAATAAGCGTACGAGATCAAACAGAATCGGTACACCTCTATAAAAAACCATGACAATACCTATGATGAGAGAATCGGAGGCAACAACCTCAGCAAGGGTAGGTGGGGTAACAACTGGGGCTGTGACCATAGCCTAAGAACTCTGTGGGGCACGCTGTGGCCGAGAGGTCTGTAGAGGTGCACTCCTCCAAAGTCTGGGGCAGTCCCTAACCATATGGCGGGTGTCACCACACTCAAAGCAACCTTGTGGCCAACGTGGGGGTGGAAACTTTGCAGTACGGGTCCGAGACCCCTGAACACCTAAAACCCGGGTGTAAAATCTGAGATGCAAGCTGAGCTGGCTGGCCCACAAAACCTCTACCATGCGGTACTCTTCCTCCAAAATAAGGGCCAGAAGGTCTCCCCAATCTATGAGGTCTACTCACTCCTCTGTACTCTCCTTCCTGACCTCGTCTATCCTCTCTCTCCTGGACCCACACGTCCCCTACTTGGCGAGAGGTCCTCACCACTCGCTGAACTGGGACCATATGTTGTGTCGCCAAGACACCTGGACCCTGACTAATGGGAACTCTCTGCTCTGGATTGGGGGCGGCGAGAGCCTAGTGCCTCCCCCGATTAGTGAAGTAGTCGGTACAACCCGAATCAATCCCGCCTGAATCAANGCCAAGCCAAGGAAACTGCGAATCTCTGTAACTGAGGACGGCCTGGGCCAACTCTGCACGGCCTCTACCTTCTTCGGATCCACTCGAATGCCCTCACTCGATACCACGTGGCCTAAGAATGCCACAGAACTCAACCAAAATTCACATTTTGAGAACTTAGCATACAATTTCTTCTCTCTCAAGGTCTGAAGCACTGACCTCAGGTGCTGCTCATGATCTTCCTGACTCCGGGAGTAAATAGGAATATCATNTCAATACACATGCGCATAGAACCATCTTTCTTTTTCACAAATAAGACAGGAGCACCCCAAGGTGAAACACTGGGTCGAATAAAACCCTCATCAAGCAATTCTTGTAACTGAGCCTTCAATTCCTTCAACTCAGGAGGAGCCATACGGTAAGGAGGAATGGAAATGGGCTGAGTGCCCGACAACAAATCAATGCCAAAATAAATGTCTCTATCGGGCGGCATGCCCATAAGCTGGAAACATATTGGGATAATCCCATACCACTGAAACTGAATCAACAAAAGGGGTATCAACACTGACATCTCTCAAATAAGACAAATACGCGACACACCCCTTCTTAACCATACGCTGAGCTCTAAGAAAAGAGATAACTCTACTGGGTGTGTGATATAAAGTACCACTCCACTCAACACGCAGAACACCTAGCATAGCCAGCATCACAATCTTGGCGCGACAATCAAGGATAGCATAATGGGGCGACAACTAGTCCATGCCCAAGATAATATCAAAATCCACCATATCGAGTAACAACAAGTCCACACTGGTCTCAGAACCACGAATAGTAATCAAACACGAACGATAAACGCGGTCCACAACAAGAGAATCTCCCGCAGGAGTAGAAACATCGACAAGAAAACTCAAGGAAATCCCGAGGTACACTCAAATGCGGAACAAAAATAAAAAGGCACATAAGAATAAGCGTACGAGATCAAACAGAATCGGTACACCTCTATAAAAAACCATGACAATACCTATGATGAGAGAATCGGAGGCAACAACCTCAGCAAGGGTAGGTGGGGTAACAACTGGGGCTGTGACCATAGCCTAAGAACTCTGTGGGGCACGCTGTGGCCGAGAGGTCTGTAGAGGTGCACTCCTCCAAAGTCTGGGGCAGTCCCTAACCATATGGCGGGTGTCACCACACTCAAAGCAACCTTGTGGCCAACGTGGGGGTGGAAACTTTGCAGTACGGGTCCGAGACCCCTGAACACCTAAAACCCGGGTGTAAAATCTGAGATGCAAGCTGAGCTGGCTGGCCCACAAAACCTCTACCATGCGGTACTCTTCCTCCAAAATAAGGGCCAGAAGGTCTCCCCAATCTATGAGGTCTACTCACTCCTCTGTACTCTCCTTCCTGACCTCGTCTATCCTCTCTCTCCTGGACCCACACGTCCCCTACTTGGCGAGAGGTCCTCACCACTCGCTGAACTGGGACCATATGTTGTGTCGCCAAGACACCTGGACCCTGACTAATGGGAACTCTCTGCTCTGGATTGGGGGCGGCGAGAGCCTAGTGCCTCCCCCGATTAGTGAAGTAGTCGGTACAACCCGAATCAATCCCGCCTGAATCAATGTACCAAACATGCTCAGGAATTGTGCCAAAGTCTCCTGAAGGGCTGGAGTAGTAATAGATGTAGGCGTGGTAGGTGTCTGGACCTCAACTAGATCTGCTGGTGGTACCTCGGTGGCAGCTCGCACAGGTGCTCTCGCTGCACCACGTGCACGTCCTCGGCCTCTACCCTGACCCCGGCCTCTGGCGGCTTCTGTAGGGGGCACGGGTGCCTGATCGTCCCAAGTAGCACGTTTCCTCACCATCTGTGAGAGAATAGAAAATAGAGGTTTATAATTGATGTGAAAAGATATTGCACGACAAAGAATTCAATGAAGTGAATATTTTTCCTAAATAGTTGCATAGCCTCTCGTAGATAAGTACAGACGTCCCCATACCGATCAGTGAGACTCTAATAAACTGGCCTGTGTTCTGTGACTCCTATGAACCTAGAACTCTGATACCAACTTGTCACGACCCTAGTTCTCCCTTTGGGAACATGTTGTGACGGCACCTAGTCCCTATAACTAGGTAAGCCTAGCAATGCGGAATATCAACATAACTCGCGGAAATAATTAAGTAAGAAGTGAACAACAAAAAGAAAGACTGTGTACAAATGCCACTTTGCATATACAACCCAAAATAATGCAGAAGTCTACAACATCACCCTAAAAACCGGGAAACTCACGGGAACCACAGGCTAATATAACATAATACAGTGCTCTAACTCCAGAATGTCTATACAACTGTAAAGGAGGGATAAACTTTTCACAAGAAACTAGAATAAGATAGAGACTCCTGGTCTGCGGACGCGGCAGATGTACCTCAAACTCTCTGCTGTATCTCTCAACCTCGGGGATGGTACACCTGAGTGGAGGTACCTGGATCTGCACATGAAAAAAATGCGCAGGAAAGGGCATGGGTACACCACAGCGGTACTCAGTAAGTGCCAAGCCTAACCTCGGTCGGGTAGTGACGAGGAAGGTCAGGGCCCTACTGAGGTCAAACAATATAATAGGAATTTACAGTATCAAAATATGCGGTAATAATGAGTACAACAGTGAAATAAGACACGTCAAACAAGGAAATAACAAACACAAGAACAGAGTAAACACCGAATATGTACAGCATAATGACAATAATAACAACGAGGATCTCCCAGGATACCGTCCTGTAGTCCCTTTCTCAAATGTCCAGTGGATCTCCCGAGATACCGTCCCGTAGTCCCTCATATGTATATCCGAAGGATCTCCCGGGATACCGTCCCGTAGTCCATCATATGCATATTCGAAGGATCTCCCGGGATACCGTCCCGTAGTCCATCATATGTATATCCAAAGGATCCCGGGATACCGTCCCGTAATCCATCATATGTATATCCGAAGGATCTCCCGGGATACCATCCCGTAGTCCATCATATGTATATTCGAAGGATCCCCCAGGATACCGTCTTGTAGTCCATCATATGTATATCCCAAGGATCTCCCGGGATACCGTCCCATAGTGCATCATATGTATATTCGAAGGATTTCCCGGGATACCGTCCCGTAGTCCATCATATGTTTATCCGAAGAATCTCCTGGGATACCGTCCTGTAGTCCATCATATGTATATCCAAAGGATCCCGGGATACCGTCCCGTAGTCCATCATATGTATATCCGAAGGATCTCCCGGGATACCGTCCCGTAGTCCATCATATGTATATTCGAAGGATCCCCCAGGATACCATCCCGTAGTCCAACAATCAAAGTGCAGGGGGATCTCCCGGGATACCGTCCCGTAGTCCCAAAGGAAATAAGTAGGGGGATCTCCCGTGATACCGTCCCATAGTCCCAAAGTACATATGTATGGTGATCTCCCGAGATACCATCCCGTAGTCCCAAATTAAATATGCAGGGGGATCTCCCGGGATACCGTCCCGTAGTCCCAAAGTAAATAAGCAGGGGGATCTCCCGGGATACCGTCCCGTAGTCCGAAAGTTAATAAGCAGGGGGATCTCCCAGGATACCGTCCCGTAGTCCGAAAGTAAATAAGCAGGGGGATCTCCCGGGATACCGTCCCGTAGTCCCAAAGTAAATAAGCAAGGGGATCTCCCGGGATACCGTCCCGTAGTCCCAAAAAAAAATACACAGCCACGACAAGAAGACGTTCAGAATTAGAGTGCATAAAATACAAGGCAACAGGTAATTCTAGTCTAACATACTTCACGTAGTGCAATTAAGCAATTTGAGCAAATAAGCAATTCAGGCAACTAGGCATGATTTTGTAAGTTAACATAGACTATAGTTGCAATTAGAATAGAACAGATAGGAAAGATACTCAGTCTAAATATTTAAAGTAAAAAAAAATTGATTTTCAACAATTAGCACAAGTACGCACTCGTCACCTCACGTACAAGGCATTCCATTACCAAATATCACATCCTAAGAGGAAAGGTCCCCAACACAAAGTTAGACAAGCCACTTACCTCGAACCGGCTAAAAATCAACTTGTAACCACACGTTTGCCACGAATATCCGACTCCAAATGGACGAAATCTATACAATTCAATTACATATCGTAAATAACATCTCATGCAACAGATTATACTGTTTAATTCAAGCTAAGGCGCGAAATTATGTAAAATGACCAAAACGCCCCTCAGGCCCACGACTCGGAATCGGGTAAAAGTGATATTTTCTAGACACCCATTCACTCACGAACTCATTTAACTAGAAACAATCAAAATTCGATGCCAAAAACCTCACAATTCTCCAGAAATTTCGGATTAGGAAATCTCATCCCTTTCCTATGGTTTTTCCCCCATTTTTGATAATTAAACTAAAGAAAACAACGGGAATTCATGGTCTAACAATTAATTAGGATTAGGAAATGTTACCTATGATCCTTCTCTTCGAAACCCACAGAAAATCGCCACTTCTTGAGCTCTTACCCGATTTTTAGAATAATGAGATGAACTCTCGGATTTTTGGAATAAAACACACAGGCAATCCGCACCTGCGAACTCGATTAACGCACCTGGTGTGGTACCGCACCAGGTGCAGTACCGCAGCTGCGGAAAAAGCATCGCACATGCGGAAGTCACTTAAATGCACAGGGGCCGCACTTGCGGTCATTTGGCCGCGCCTGCGATCTTGCACCTGCGGAACCCAGGTCGCATCTGCAATCAATCCCACACGCATGTGATTCCGAACCTGTGGAAAGCCCTTCGCAGGTGCGAAGACACCAGAAGAGGCCTTGTTCAGCAGCAACAATTCTCCCAAATTTCACCTGTTAAGCATCCGACACAACCCCGAGGCCCCCGGGACCTCAACCAAAACCACCAACCAACCTTAACACCTTGTTTGAACTAGGTTGAGCCTTACAAACATGTCTCGTAACATCAAAATCATCGATTATGCATAGGTTCAAGCCTAGAAACTTAAGAAAATTTTAAAATTCACATATGACGCTGAAATACGTTTAAACTTATCTGAATGACCTCAAATTTTTCATACAAATCCCAAATGACATGACAGAACTATCACCACTTCCGAAATTCCAGTCCAACCCTCGGATAAAAAATTCACTATCGGATCGGAAACTCCAAAAATTCAAACTTCGGCATTTCAAGCCTAAATGAGCTACGGACTTCCAAAATACATTCCGAACACACTCCCAACCCCAAAATCACCTAACAGAGCTAACAGAACCATCATATTTCCATTCCGAGTCCGTCTTCATACTACTCTGACTACGACAACTTTCCAACACTTAGGCTCTCATTTAGGGACTAAATGTCCCAAAACTCTCTGAAACTCAAAAACGAACGTCCCGGCAATTCAATTGAGCATAAATAGACTTGGAAAACAGTTAACAGGGGATTGGGGCATTAATTCTTAAGATGACCGGCCGGGACGTCACAGTTGGCAAGCCAAACTCCCATACTAGCAAACCGGTGAACTTCCTTGGCCATCAGCCATTGACATGCCTCTAAGTGAGCCAAGCTACCCATATATTTCCAGCTAAGAGGATCCACCACAATATTAGCTTTTCCTAGTTAATAGAGAATGTTGATGTCGTAGTCTATAAGTAACTCAATACATCTCATTTTCCTTAGATTCAATTCATTATGTTCGAGAAGTATTGAAGACTCTTATGGTCTGTGAATATGTCCGCATGGTTGGTGGGTCCAAACGCACGCATAACTATATATTGTTGACAAGTAATAAAGTGATGAGATTGTATCGTTCCCACGAGGATTTATGATCAACTATTGTCCAATCTAAACTATTTATGAATATATCGCTCGAGTGGTGGAGAATAAATGATGGTGACTTTTGTTAACTAATTTACTATGAAACTAATAAGCCAATAAGAAATAATATCGCAAGCAGATCAAACAAACACTTAGCAAGAATTCAATGAGAAGGGAATATTCCGGGGTTATGGGATTAATTTCTCTCCTATTGAGTTCTTTTGGTTAATTAAATCACTTGATTTATCTAATTTATTTATTAACAGTGTTTATTATGCTTTTGAAGTTCTTTCGATGCTTCGCTCGCCTATTTAATCCAACCTAATAATATATGTCTATAGAATTATAATTAACAAGAATGCATGCAGATTTCTTAGGCAATAGTCAAGTAAGGCAACTAGAATATGTCTATCGTAATCGCGAATTTATTCTCTGATGCCCGTATTCAAGAACTTACTATATTCAATCTTATATGCAATCTATAGTTTCTACTTTCGAGTTCAACTAAATTCGTAGATAACTATTATTAGCTACACAATAGAATAATTAAGTGCAAGATTGAATAAACAACTTAATATGATAACCCAAGCAAAGCAATCAACTATCAACTACCATAGTCAATAACGACCCATAACCCTAGAATAATGAGGTTCTAAGCCAATCATAATATAGTTAATCAATTTCATAAGTGTTGAATAGTTGAAAATACTAAGAAAGATGAAGAAACACTGAGAATCCTTGCTTGCGAGTGTT
This sequence comes from Nicotiana knightiana, assembly GCA_005239525.1. Lineage (NCBI taxonomy): Eukaryota > Viridiplantae > Streptophyta > Magnoliopsida > Solanales > Solanaceae > Nicotiana > Nicotiana knightiana. Next base: position 19,777 of record ML389600.1, on the reverse strand, counting down.
CTGTGCTTGTGTTATTCTCTCAAAGTGGTGTCTCTCCTTCCGAAATATGTTTAGACTTATTTTTATACGAGTTGGGTTGTGTAGGGCCATTAAAACCTTGACCATAGCTAAATAGGAGAGTGTCCAATCACCCAGCGTCCAGGGTAGCGCGTCGCGCTAGCCCTAGTGCTGGCCTGGGCCAAAAAAATTTCAGGTCTGCCTCTTGCGCCCTAGGCAGGCCAACGCGCTGGCCTGGGGGCTGCACTAGGGCTTTTCCCCTTATGTTCTCTTTTTACTTCAACTCGTGCACTTTTGTTCTATATTTCCTCTGGGTGATTCCTACATATACAAATGAAACATATTCTAATAAATCATTACATCACACATTAAAATCCCACAAAACATGAGTAAAATGGTAGGCAATATACATATAAATATACATACTTTAAGCCGCATATCAACGCCTCACACATAAACTCTTGCTCACCCTAGAGAAATGGGACTATCTAATACACCCCAACAACTTACACATAAACTGTGGAGGACCAATTCAATTTTCCAATCGTACACTCTACCTTGATTATGGTCTATACCACCATCAAGTATGAATGTACAAAATTCACAATCTTCCCATTTTCACACGCCCAATTATAAACATTTCAATTAAAACAACCTACATTTAACCACCCTACTCCAAAATCCGACTTGTTACCATGAAGCACTCTCAACTCATGCACTCAACCAATGTCACGACCCAATTTCCCACACGGGTCGTGATGGCGCCCAACAACAGGGTTAGGCAAGCCAACATAAATTATACTGAGTATTACCCTTCCCATGTGATTAATTATTTCAACTTTTATAGGTTTTAAGTATTTATTTACATGATACTAGCCTGACATGAAAATAAAGACATCTGATACATGAGCCAAAAGATGAGAATATGTATGAAAAATACTGCCCGGAACCCAAAATATACGCAAGTGTGTGCCAGGAACTAGTGTCACGAGTATCACGGGCAACTATCAGAATATACCAAAATAACATATATCTATACAATTCCATAGTCTGAATGAAGTAGACGGGGAAAATGACAAAAGGGAAACTCCAGGGTGCTGCTAGAGATCGCCAGGAAGAGCAGCTCACCGTGAAGTCGACTCAGCCCAGTCAGTATCTAACACCGGCCTGATAGTCAGATGTACCAGCCTCCTGACCTGTACATTCAAGTACAGAGAGAAAACAAAGAGAAAGAAGTGCAACACGAGTACATAATAAATATGTACCCAGTGAGTATCCCGCCCAAACTCGAAAGAGTAGTGACGAGAGGTCGACTAGATACTCACTAAGGTCTAGCAATATAAAATATATGACGAAATATGGCTAAAACAATAGGCATGGAAAAACAGTGAGCAACAAGTATATAGAAAATAACAAAAACCAGATAACAACTGAAAAGGGACAACAAGGTACCAACAACCTTCTCTTAACAAATGTCTGACACTCCCATTTTTATATTAAGTGACTGAAACTAAAGTGAACATACACATACCAGGACAAGACAACCGGCCGGATTCATAAAGTGGTCATGGGGACTGGGGTCATAAAGCTATCCCACGATCGCGAATCATACATGCGACTCGCGTGCTAACTCGATATAATAATAAGCTATCCCACGATTGCGCATCATCCCTGCGACTCGTGTGCTGACTCAATAATAATAATAAGCTATCCCACGATCACGTATCATCTCTGCGACTCGTGTGCTGACTCGATATCAAGTGCATATATATATATATATATATATATAAGTACATGTGTGTACCAACTTAACAGTGAACTCAACAGGACTGTGTCAATACCACGAATAGCCAACTGGGATCCAAATTAAAATGTTTCATGTTTCCGTAACAACTCAACAATAATTTCAATTCTTATCACACAAAAGGTACAAATAAGGCACATAGTGGCATGCTCGTGAGTCCTAAAGCTACCCGACATAGCAATATAGTCGCCACGTACGGAATCTCGTCACTTGGTACGTACGCGGCCCCCACAACATGTACACATAGCAAACAAGGAACCTATGGGGACATTTCCCCCTTACAAGGTTGGAAAGGAGACTCACCTCGCAACGAAACCACCCTTCGGATCAAGGATGCGCCCGATTCTCTGAAATCTACCCTCGACGGCTCGCAACTAGCCAAATATAGTTCAATAACATCAATGCATGCTCAAAGTAGGGAAATCATCCTAGTCTACCCAATTTTCGACATTCTTGAGAAATTCTAAAAAACCAACTCCGGGCCCACATGCTCGGATTCCGAAAATTCTCGAAGGGATCACTCACCCGAAGCCTAAGGATAAAAATTATATGCTTTATAAAAGAATTCATAGCCTTAAATGGATAATTCTACAAATTTTCTAAAATCCCAACTACTACCCAAAACTTAGATTTTTCTAGGAATTAGTAGAGGATTTTTTGGACAATTCATGAATTTAATTGGTAAAAGGAGTGGAATTACTTACCTCTTGGAGGAATTGGTCGAAGGGCTGCTTTCTCAAGCTCTAGGGCTCAACAATGGAGGTTAAGAGGTGAAATTATGTGAAGAAACCCGTGTTTTTGGACATTAAATAGGTCTGCCTTAGAGGGATTTCGCACCTGCGACTTTGGGACCGTAGGTGTGGTCCCGCACCTACGAAGAAAATGGCCGCACCTGCAGATGTTAGGCCTGGAAGCTGGGGTCACACCTGTGAGGGAAAGTCTGAACCTGCGAAGAATTTCCGCACCAGCAGACTCGCACCAGCGGGCACAAGTCCGCACTTGCAAAAGTAGAGGGGTCCATGGGTTTTCCGCACCTGCATGGATGGGACCGCAGCGGCGGTCTCACACCTGCGACTGGGCAACCACAGGTGCGGTCACACCAGAAGAAGCTGCACCAGCCTTGGAATTTGCTGGTTTTTGGCCCCGTCCGGGAGGCCCCTTGGCCCACCCGAGCCCCTAACAAATTATACCAACAAGTCCCACATCATATGACGGACTCGCTCGAGCTTACCAAACACTCAAAACATCGCTAAAACTCAAAATCACCCTCCAAACCCCTTGAATTCAAACTTAAGAAGTTTCGGAATTCTAGATTTCATTCCATTACGCCGAACGGGTCTGTACTACTCGGAATGACCTCAAAGTTTGTAGGCAGGTCATAATTAATATAACGAAACTATTCCTAGTCTCAGAATTCTGTTCGGGCCTTGAAAACACAAAAACATGTCCCAAACCAAATTATGGACTTAAGGAACTTCTTATTTAAATATTGGGCGCCGAAATGTCCCCCGGGTCATCAGAAACCCAATCTGAACATATGCCTAAGTCCGAAATCATCACACGAAGCTACTGGAAGCGACGAAACTCGACTCTGGGGTCGTTTACCCAAAATATTGACCGAAGTCAAACTTGGCCTTAAAGGCCAACCTTTAGGAACAAATTGTTCCTATTGCACTCAAAACACCTCCGAATCCCCGACCACCAGTCCCCGCTAGTCATAAATCATAAAATGCTGCTATGGAAAGTTTCATTTGGGGGAATGGGGTCCGATAACGCAAAACGACCAGTCGGGTCGTTACAACCAACAAGAGAAGTTAACAATATTACCAAGTCGTCATGAGACCGTGTACCCTGACAAACAACCAAGAGAGTGTATATATAAATAGTCCACACATTCAAGTATAACTTCGAACATAAATTAAGGACATCAAACAATTCAACAAAAGTCACTCACACTTGCAAAGAAGTTCACGTGCATATCATGGTCGTACCATAAGCTTGCCCGTAATGTACATCTGTACTAATCTAAGCTAGCCAAGTCTATGATGAATAGGGTCTTTCCGAGTTGTAATGTAGGCTTAGGGATGGCTAAGATACTGATGACGTCCAAATCCACTACTAAAAAGTAAATGGACACGATCGCATGCAATATAATTTACCCAACTATGAGTCGGGGTAGAATCCCATAGAGAACAATATGTAGTCGATTAGGCGTGTAACAAAATTATCACATATTATGCTAAGCCAAACACTTACAAATATTTTGAGAAAAAACTTATGTCTAAATGCGATAATATAAACTAACCTAGAGAGTGTGAGCTTATTCCTTTGCTTAAAAGTTGGGGAAGTGTGAGTACCCATGGCTTTGTTAAAGTATAAGTGATTTTGTGTGCTTCCTATGTGATTGATGAAAGGCCCGAATGAGATTCTTGGCGGAATCATTGAAATTTATTCAACTCGTGGTTGTGTGTGAATTTTATTTCATGTTTGTATGCCTAAAAACTAATTGGGTTATCTAAAAGTGTGCTTTTTTCGAAAAACTTTAGGGCTTGGGATTGTTCTCTGAGAGAAGCTTGGCTGGGGACGACGAGATCACATTTGCGGTGGCCTTTTCGCATTTGCAAAGAGGTGGTCGCAATTGTGAAAACTGTCAGGCCTGGCAACCTTCGCATTTTCAAAGATGAGCTCGCAATTGCAAACTCAGTAAATCTCTGTTGCCTTCGCACTTGCGAAAGAAATGTCTCAATTGCGACATTAGAGAGCTATCCTCAACAGATTTGAAAATCTGAAATATTTTCTTAGGCTGGATTTCGATTGTCTAATCATTTCTTGACCATACTTGAGTCAGCTTGCAATGTTTTTCTATCCATACAATGTTTTCACTTCAATACTTTGTTTACAGGTACCGTAAGCTGGAAATAAGCTCTAACTCCGACGAATCCGCGAATGACAACCCTTTGGAAGTGGAGGAGAACTATGACCAACACCGGTTCTTATCATTGTAATGCCAGGAACTGTACTATGTCGAGTTGATTTCGATGAAGGTGCTTCCAGAAAGTGGTATATTGTTGGAAAAGGTCACGTGACGTCTTCTCGAGTTCCATCAGAGGCTTGTGGACATGGGATGGACCTGTTTTGCCCCTTAACCTTGCAGAGTCAATGAGAAATAGGGGAGGGAGTTCTATGCAAATCTTCTCGCCATCAGGTTAAAAAATCCAAATATGAGGATTCGCGGAAAAATGGTGAATTTCAAAGCTGAAGTTGTGAACCAAATCTATCACCTACAAGACCATGACATAGCCCCATTTCGTGCGTAAGATTGTGACCGGGTGTGGATGTTCCATGGGCAGCTGTAAAGAGAGGGATCACATCACAAGAATTCACTGCCAAAACAAAGATATGGCTTTCCATTATATGCAGTCGCATCTCCCCCGTGTCCAATATATAGAATGTACCAATAACGAGAGCTCAAATGATAGCCTCCATTATTGATGGTATTCAACTCAATGTTGGTGATATTTTCATCAAAAAAATGGGGGAGTATCGGATCGGTCCATCATTGATGTTCCCATATCTTATCACGGAGTTGTGCCAACTTGCTGGGGTTCAGGAGGATCCGGGAGACAATTGGATAGATCCAAAAAAGCCTATTAATCAATTGAATAAAAGATGAGAAGGTGGCGCCGTGAGAAGAAAAAAGAGAAAGTTGGGATCTTCTTCTCAGACCGACCAGGGTAGCCAGCCATCATGTTATGCAGGAAGATCATTTTCTATGCTTTCCGAGGAAATGCGACTAATTAGTGACCTAGTAGCTGACCTTCCATAGGGACCTGAGGAAACATTTGAGGGACCATCTGTAGGCATTTCAAAGAAAGAATTTCAAAAGTATCTTGATGATCAGAAGAAGTAAGGGGATCACCTTTAGAAACTGGAGAAGGCATATAATTATTTGACCACAACGCACGGTACTTTGAGAGCTTCTCATGACAAACTGGCAAATGCACACACCAAGATGAAGAAAAGGGAGGAGAAGAGAGATAAATTCCTCACCCGCATGTGGAAGGGTGTGAAGGGTCTATGGAAAGTTCTAAAGCCTCAAGAGCCAGTGCCATCGACCGAGCTAGAAGATGTTGATGAACCTCCAGTTCACTAGTCCGATGAAGAAGAAAAGGAGAAGGATGTGACTGAGTCCGGTAGCGAGAAAAGCACTTGATGCAGTATTCAGGGAGCACATTCCACCATTTTACTCTATTTTGTTTTGTTGCATCGGGGACATTGAAACATTTCTGTTGGATGTAACGACCTGATCGGTCATTCTGACAGTTTTAGCCTTGTTTCCCCCATTTATGCTTCATTATATGTAGTTCAGCTCCATTATGTTGTGTTAGGTTGGTTGTCTCTAGTTCGGAGCAATTTTGGAGAGAAATGAGACACTTAGTCTCTTAACTTGAATCAATAGTTGGAAAAGTCAACCGGAAGTTGACTTATAGGTATATGATCTCTGAATGTGATTTTTATGGTCTGGACGTGTTTTGATTTGTTTCGGCATCGTTGGCGAATTTCAGAAGTTTAGAAATCCTTAGGCTTGAATTTTGAATTTATTTGGTGTTTTTATGATATTTTTTAGTGTGAAGGGTGTTCGACTAAGTACGTGTTATAATATATGACATACTAGTATATTTGGTTGAGGCCCCGATGGGCTCGGGGTGATTTCGGATGGTCATCAAAAGGTTTGGATTTGGATTATGCAGCAGAAAGGTTGTTGGTGTGATTTTTCTTGTGTGGCCGCAACTGCGAACGGAGAGCCATAGGTGTAATGGGTGCATGTGTGGAGAATGTATCGCAGGAGTGGAAAATGGAGGCTTGGGTAGCTTCCGCAGATGCGAAAGAAGGATGGCACCTGCGAGCCCGCAGGTGCAAATCGTAAATCGCAAATGCGGAAAATGAGAGCTTAAGTGGAACCCGCAGATGCGCACCTGGGACTGCAGGTGCGAGTCTGCATGTACGGGCAAATGATCGCAGGTGCGGAACCCCTGGTCAGAACATATAAATACTTGCCTTCGTGAATTTTAGGCATTGTTCATCATATTTTCATACGGGTTGAGGCTTTTGGGAGCAAATTGAAGAGGATTTTAAAGAGAGTTTCGTGGAGGTAAGTTTCTTGGACCTAAAACTCGATTCTATGTTGGTATTTGACTGATTAAGCATGAAATTAGTGGAATTTAATGGTATACTTTGAGGGGTTAGGGCTTGGAAATTGAGACTTTCGTTTAAGGATTTGAGGGGTCATTTGTTGTTGGATTTTGATATATTTGGTATGTATGGACTCGTGAGAGTGTAAGGATTCTAGTTTTTTTATTTTTATCAAATTCCGAGATGTGGGCTTGGGAGTCAGGTTTGGCCGAATTTAGGATTTGTGAAGTAATTTGATAATTTTGATGTGGGCTTCGCTTCTTTAGCATATATTAATGTTATAATACTGATTTTGGTTAGATTCGGGGCAATTTGTGCCAAGTCGAGTGGCAAGGGCATTGCGTAGTAGATTTTTGGCTTTATTGAAGTAATTAATGCTTCCCATCTTGGTTCTGAGGGTTCGAAACCCCGAACTACCTGTTATGTGATTTAAATTGGGTGACGCACATGCCATGTGACGGGCGTGCGACCGTGCACCGTGAGACTTATGATCTGGTTCATTCCATGGTATCGTTTAGTGGTTCTCCCTTGATGATAATTATGCTTCTATCAATGTGATAAATGTAAACATGCTAGAAATCATGCCAAATGTTATGTTAAGGCTTCACGCCAATACTGTTGAGACCCCAGCATTCGTCTTAATGAATACATGCTAGAAACCATGCTAGATAATATGTTAAGGCTTTGCGCCGACACTGTTGACACCCGAGTGGTCATTTATTTCTGTCATCTCATGTATTTCATTGATTTTATATACTCAGTCATGTCATAGCATATCATATCATGCCTCAGTCTCGGTAATTGTTGATTTTGCACATTATATCATTGATTCGGGATAGTTCATGCATTGTGAGCCCATGTGAGTAAGACTGGAGAGTGATGACTGAGTGAGGTCGAGAGCCTAATATTGAGTGATAGATATGGGATTGCGCTGCACGCTACATGTTATATTGATTATGCCTGGATCTGGCTTATGATAGTGCTTAGGCTGTAGCAGCCCCTCCGGAGTCTGTAACACACCCCCAGTGAGCGCAATGATATTTTAGGGATAGATCTTCCATGGACATGGATCTTGTCCGAAGTTATATTTGAGGGATGGATCTTCCCTGGACATGGATCTTGTCCGAAGTGTTTATGTTCAGAAATGGATTTTCACCATGAGGCTGGATTAGTATGTTTCTCCCTGGTACTGAGCAATTGATATCAGTGATGTGTATACGTATTCTGAGATGGATCTTCCCATGGCCGTCGAGCCATATACAGTACCGTGTGGTTGTGAGATGTATCATTAACTAGATATAGATCTTCTCCATAGGGTTGGATCGGCCTTCCTCCGTACTGAGTGACTTCTGTCTGATGTGTATATATTCTAGGATGGATCTTCCCTGGGCCATGCGAGCCATATACAGTACTGAGTGGACGAGTATTTGAGAGGGGAGCACATTGTGTATTTCATACTGCTGATGCATTGGCATGTATAATACATTGAGTTATAGATGTTAAACTGTTCAGAATCACACTTGTCTTATCCCCTTGAGCTGTCTAATTAACTGAAAGCATGCCTAAATTTCTATACATTGGTTACATTGCAAATGTGGAGGTTTAGTCTGTCACTAACTCCCAGCCCACAATTTGGGCTTGTTAATTACTGAGTTGGTGTACTCATGTTACCCCCTGCACCTTGTGTGCAGATCTAGGTATCCCTGGCCATGGTAGTGCCAGTTGATCATTTTTGTTGCGGATCATTTTCGGAGAGGACGAGGTAGCTGCTTGGCGATAGCAGACCCGCCTATCTCTTTCCCTATCTTTCTTGTGTGTTTTTATTGATTATTTCCAGACAAAGTTATCTTGTTAAATTTTAGGAATAGTTGTAGTATTGGCTCAAGACTCGGTGACACCAGATTTTGGGATTTCTCTTTTTGCAATATTTTGGGTTTGAATCTATCTTTTATTTCAGTTCTCCTCTTATGAAAAAGGGTAATATTTTGAATATTGTCATGATAGAAATCGAATATTTTAAGAGTATAGGCTTGCCTAGTTCCACGATAGGCGCCATCACGACCGGGTTGCTTTTGGGGTCGTGAAAAGTTGGTATCAGAGCCTAGGTTACATAGGTCTCACGAGTCATGAGCAGGTTTAGTAGAGTCTTGCAGATCGGTATGGAGTTGTCTGTACTTATCTTCGAGAGGTTGTGGAACCCTTAGGAAAAATCTCACATTCTTGAATTCTTGTCGTGCGAATTCATTATTCATCCAAAAGTGTAACTCTTTGAATTCCTTCCACGTATTCGAATGCGCACGTGAGCGCTCGATATCAACTATGCATCGACGGCTTGTGATTTTAATAGTGTGAGATGTGATTTCTTTTGCATATTGTTATGGGCCAGTCTGGAGGACTTGAGGCTGGGTTTTGTCTGTGGCTTGAGTGCTGAGATTTCAATTGTGTAAGCACGTGCATGTGGGACTTATATGTCCGTTTATGTCCTTATTGGTGGAATTTTTGTGACTGGAGGACTATGTGGTGAGTGTGATTCGATTGTGAGATGTGTTCATATTGTTTGATTGTGAGTAAAAGAATTGGCTAGAGATGTAGCAAGAACCATTGAGTGTCTGACTTCTGTCATGAGTTGGCGTACGACCTCGAGCTGTGAGTTCATTGAACGACCTCTCATGTAGTGTATTTGTGGAGTTAAGTGGATCTTTATGTTGTGTTATGAGTTCAATGGTGAATGCGAGATTTGCGGATGATTAGAGATATTAGATGGTTTGTGTATATGAGCTTATGGAGGATTTAGTTGAATCTCACTACGGTATTGTGGAGGTGATAACGTATGGGTATTGGGTGTTATTGCTTGTCTTGATCTATGGCTTTGAGCCAAGTGGGGGAGTCTGATGATGATAAGTTAGTGCACGATTGGGTGTTGTGTTGATTTCATTTCGAGGTATTATAGTTAATCAGTTATGACCTGCAGTGGTGGAGTTTGAGAATGACTCTAGTAATGGAAATTTTTAGGTACAGGTTGTATTATACTCTATGGGAAAAATGGGTACTATTGAATGATTGAGTTGTATCAGTAAAAGGTGTAATTTGTACGGAGCAGGAATTTGCTGGGTTATTTAGGAGTGTGGGTTACTCCCTTGGGTGTTGGTGTGTTAATGGGGCACAGTCTGTTCGATTTGTTTGATTAGTTTAATTGAAAATTTGGTAGAGTGGGCGAATCTCGAGAATGGTTCTGATGGATCCAAGGTTTATGTATAACAATTTGGAATCTTCAAGATGTGTGCTTGGGTAGAAAATGAGATTCTCATTGGGAGTTGCCAAGACTTGTGGCATTTCTATGTTATTATGGATTCTACCTTCCGGTATCATGAAAGGGAAAACAACTTAAATTCGTCGAAAGTTTCTTTAGAGTAAGTATTTAAAATGTGGTACTTTGGAGTGCTTAAAAGATATTCAGTGATTTATGAGCCTTAGGGTGATGTGGTTCTGTGCTAGGGTCTCGCGTGGTGATTTCTGGTTGAGGATTTTGGTAATATGCCGAGGAGAATAATCAATTAGAAGGTAATTCAGAAGGGACTCGGAGAAAATAGGACATCTTGGTAGTAGATTGGATCGTCATGGTAATGAGTAAAATCAGTTCGTTATATGCTCATGATGTGGTAAGGCTTTACGTGTGACATGGGGCATTGCTCCTAGGTTTTTACGGCATGCGTAGCTTGGTTGATCTAGAAGAATTCAGTCCTGGCGACTTGGTTTTGGGATTGGTTTTTTGCAAATGGGATTCAGAGAGTCCTTGATGGCTTCTACCGCTGTTAGAGGTGTATATTTTCTACTGGCATTAGGGGCATGTAATGTATATGAATTTTCTTCTAGAAGGAATCAAATGGAAAGTTCTAGGCTAGTTGAGTACGTAGTTTCTTGTGGCTCGAAATGGATTATGAAGTTCTCATATTTAGCATAGGATAGCATGGTGTATGCGGTATGTTGTGTAGGGTTGAGATTTGCATGTGTGGGGTCACGGTTCAGTTTTGGGAGAAGGATCATAAATTCTTAGGCAGCATGGGCATTTTCAGATGACTAGGTGAATGATATCACTAATTGGTGTGGCTTGATGAGGGGATCTATTTCAAGAAAGGCAATGTGTGTGCGTTAAGGGTGCTTCATTGGTATTGTGGTGCTCTCGTGTTAGATCGACTGCTGATTTTCAAGTTTGCTTAGTGGCACATAAGAATTTTAGAAGTATCTCTCATGGAATGGCTTAGTATTAGAGGTATGTTATGTATTCGAGCGGTGGAGTTGCGATCAGATAGGGTGATTCGTGCGCTTCATGGACTTCGAGACTGAGAGTTCTCATGAACAAGATATTTTGTAGGTATGGACTGTGAAGATGCGAGCATGGCTAGTCAGATGTTTGTATGTGGCATGTGTCAGTCATTGTGAACTTTTGGAGAGTTATCTATCTATTGCAGGTGATCAGAGTTGATTCAGGGTTCATTGGAAGGCCCAGTATGGGTGTGTGTTCTATACCGGGTCGGAATTGTTGACCCCAAAGTTCTATTGTTGAGGGATGTACCATTCAATTTTCATTGATCTTATTCGTGTGTTGGAGTGATTTATGAGTTACCCTTAGGTGTTGCGAGGAGTTGTGATTGTTGGCTATATGCACATATGGTGCGGGTCTTATTGGGTCTTTATAGCGGGATTTGAGTAAGCTAGTAATTGGATATTTAGGGATTGAGGCGTATTGGTCATGTTCTTTTGGGTTCGTGTGGCATGGTATCGTCCAATTCTCCGTGGTTATGGCAATGTACTCTGCGTACTTTATGTCTAATTATGGATGGTTATTAATTTCGAGCAAGGTTGCTCGAAGTAGTTCATGTGAATCAGTGTTTGGATGGGATCGCCCATTGTAGTTAAGTTATGTGGAGATATAATCCTTCGAGTTAGATTCGTGTGTTCTGGTTCTACGATATGTGAGGCGTTATTAGCATTGCGTTGTGGTGATACTCAATCTTGCGGGACGGTTCTCTAGTTTGATGTCATTTTCCCAAGTTTGAGTACATCCAGAATGTTTCTTATTAGTGTGCGGGCTGCACGTGTTGTGGATTTAAGTTGTATTGATACGTCATGTTGCTAGAGTGGTTGTGATAGACGAGATGAGATCGTCAGACCTAGAATAGGTACTTCCGGATTTGGTTGCGGTATATTTGGGAGGATAGTGATGCAGATCAGCTTAGAGGTCTTGCTATATTTCCTCTCGAAGAGAGGGAGTTCCATCACTTGTTGATCTGACAAATTATTTTGGGTTTCTGTGTCTCTTTCATCATTGGCTGTATATGAAGGTGTTAGAGAGGGTGTCTATTTGATAGTAGGGTTATTACCGGCATATGGTCGTTTGAACAGCTGCGGTGATTAGAAGTTTTCGCTATGAGCATTTGAGTGTTGTGGCATATCATGTAATTTCATCTTGGGTTATGGGGAAGGTTGGGTACAGCTTGTCCGGATTTATGCAACTTATAGATGTGCGATTTTGATCTTATAAATTATTTCAGAAGTGGAAATTTGGTTCTAAGGTTTATGGGTTAGGTTAGATTGCGAAGTTTCAGCTGTGTTGTGCTATTGGACCTAGATGGGATAGGGTGACGTGGGGTCACCTTCGGGTATGTGCATGGTAGGATTACACGGCAATTTTGATGGTTTTTGAAACAACTCTGGGCACGTTCGAGGACGAATGTATGTTTAAGTGGGGGAGAATGTAACGACCTGATCGGCCGTTCCAAGAGTTTTAGCCTCGTTTCCCCCGTTTATACTTCATTATAAGTGGGTCAGCTCCATTATGTTGTGTTAGGTCGGTTGGCTCGGGTTCGGAGCGATTTCTGGAGAGAAATGAGACACTTAGTCTCTTAACTTGGTTCCATAGTTAGAAAAGTCTACCGGAAGTTGACTTATAGGTATATGATCTCGGGATGTGGCTTTTATGGTCCGGATAGCTTCGTTAGGTAATTTGGGACTTAGAAGTGTATTTGGAATGTTATTCGGAGGTCCGTGGTAGAATTAGGCTTGAATTGGCGAAATTGGATTTTTGGCCATTTCTGTTCAGTAGTGGAATATTAGCTATCGGGGTCAGAATGGAATTTTGGAAGTTGAAATAAGTTCGTAGAGTCGTTTGTGATGTGTGTGAAACTTTTCAGGTCGTTCGAACGTGGTTTGGTTGGTTTCGGCATCGTTGGCGAATTTCGGAAGTTTAGAAATCCTTAGGATTGAATTTTGGATTTATTTGGTGTTTTGATGATATTTTTAGTGTAACGGGGGTTCGACTAAGTTCATGTGATGATATATGATGTGTCAGTATATTTGGTTGAGGCCCCGAGGGGCTCGGGGTGATTTCAGATGGTCATTGGAAGGTTTGGATTTGGATTATGCAGTAGAAAGGATGCTGGTGTGATTTTTCTTGTGTGGCTGCACCTACGGACAGGGAGCCGCAGGTGCGATGGGCGCAGGTGCGGAGAATGTGCTGCAGGCGGAAAATGGAGGCTTGGGCAGCTTCCGCAGATGCGAAAGAAGGATCGCACCTGCGAGCCCGCGGATGCAAATGGTAAACCGCAGATGCAGAAAATGGGAGCTTAAGTGGAACTCGCAAATGCGCAACTGGGACCGCAGGTGCAATTTCGCAGGTTCCAACAAGTGACCGCATGTGCAGAACCCCTGGGCAGAGCATATAAATACTTGCCTTCGCGAATTTTAGGCATTGTTCATCATATTTTCATACGGGTTGAGGCTTTTGGGAGCAAATTTAAGAGGTATTTCAAGGGATTTTCGTGGAGGTAAGTTTCTTGGACCTAAAACTCAATTCTATGTTGGTATTTGACTGATTAAGCATGGAATTAATGGAATTTAATGGTATAATTTGAGGGGTTAGGGCTTGGAAATTTGAGCCTTTGATTTAAGGATTTGAGGGGTCATTTGTCGTCGGATTTTGATATACTTGGTATGTATGGACCCGTGAGAGTGTAAGGATTCCTGTTTTGTGATTTTTATCGGATTCTGAGACGTGGGCCCGGGGGTTGGGTTTGGCTGAATTCGGGAGTTGTGATGTAATTTGATAATTTTGATGCGGGCTTCACTCCTTTAGCATATATTAATGATATAATACAGACTTTGGTTAGATTCGGGGCGATTTGTGGCCGAGTCGAGCGACAATGGCATTGCGGAGTAGATTTTTGGCTTGATTGAGGTAAGTAACGCGTCCAAACTTGGTTCTGAGGGTTTGAAACCCCGAACGATCTGTTAAGTGATTTAAAATGGGTGATACACCCTAAGTCACGGGCGTACGAGCATGCACCGTGAGACTTATGACTTGGTTCATTCCATGGCACCGTTTAGTGGCTCTCCCTTGATGATAATTGTGCTTCTATAAATCTAATAAATATAAACATGTTAGAAATCATGGTAAATGTTATGTTAAGGCTTCATACTGATACTGTTGGGACTCGAGCGTTCATTTATTTCTGTCATCTCATGTATTTCATTAATATTATATACTCAGTCCTGTCATAGCATATCATATCATGTTTCAGTCTCGGTAATTGTTGATTTTGCACATTATATCATTTATTCGGGCTAGTTCATGCATTGTGAGCCCATGTGAGCGAGACTGGAGAGTGATGACTGAGTGAGACCGAGAGCCTGATATTGAGTGACATATATGGGATCGGGTTGCACGCCGCAACATGTTATATTGATTATGCCTGGATCTGGCTTATGATAGTGCTTGGGCTGTAGGAGCCCCTCCGGAGTCTGTAACACACCCCAATGAGCGCAGTGATATTTGAGGGATGGATTTTCCCTGGACACGGATCTCGTCCGAAGTGTTTATGTTCAGAGATGGATTTTATCCATGAGGCTGGATTGGCATGTTTATCCCCGATACTAAGCGATTGATGTCAATGATGTGTATACATATTCTGGGATGGATCTTCCTTGGGGCGTCGAGCCATATATAGTTCCAAGTGGTTCTGAGATATATCATTATCTGGAGATGGATCTTCTCCATATGGATGGATCGACCTTCCTCATTACTGAGTGACTTCTGTCTGATGTGTATATATTCTGGAATGGATCTTCCCTGGGCCATGCGAGCCATATACAGTACTGAGTGGACGAGTATTTGAGAAGGGAGCACATTGTGCATTTCATACTGCTGATGCATTGTCATGTAGAATACATTGAGTTATATATGTTAAACTGTTCAGAACCATACTTGTCTTATCACCTTGAGCTGTCTAATTAAATAAAAGCATGCCTAAATTTATGTACATTGGTTACGCTGCAAATGTGGAGGTTTAGTCTGTCACTACCTCTCAGCTCACAGTTTGGTCATGTTACTTACTAAGTTGGTGTACTTACGTTACCCCCTGCACCTTGTGTGCAGATCCAGGTATCCCTGGCCATGGTAGTGCCAGTTGATCATTTTTGTTGCGGATCATTTTCGGAGAGGACGAGGTAGCTGCTTGGTTATCGCAGACCCACCTATCTATTTTCCTATCTTCCTTGTGTGTTTTTATTGATTATTTCCAAACAAAGTTGTCTTATTAAATTTTGGGAATAGTTGTAGTATTGGCTCATGACTCAGTGACACCAGATTTTGGGATTTCTCTTTTTGCGGTATTTTGGGTTTGAATTATCTTTTATTTTAGTTCTCCTCTGATAAAAAAAAGGTAATATTTAAATATTATCATGATAGAAATCAAATTGGTTAAGAGTGTAGTCTTTCCTAGTTCCACGATAGGCACCATCACGACCGAGTTTGTTTTGGGGTCATGACATTGGGGGTGGCTTCTTGTATAACCGTGGATATGGTAGATTGATATTTTTTTTCATGTGATGTTATTTTGTCTTTATCTGATGTGTTATATTAGTATGTTTACTAGCTTCTTGATTTTTTGTTTTTATATATAGTATGTTTTGTTGACTTGATGTTTATTAGCTTCTTGATTTTTTTAAATACTATGTTTTATTTTGGTGGCGCTATCCCTGATTTTCTTTTTACCACGATTATTTTTCCGAGGATGCCAATTTTCTTTTGGAACCGGGTAATTTTTGTTAAATTTTTGTGTCGACTTTACCCGATGATGGATAGCTAGGAGACTTTCTTAAGGTAATTAGTCTTGTAGTTCAAATATAGTTTTTGTTAATTTAGGAAGAATAAGTGGTATGAGTTGGGGTTTGTACCCATTGACCAATTTGTGGTTTTCTTTGTACCAATATGATTTAAATGTCACGACCCCAAATCCTTAACCAGCAGTGATGGCGCCTATCGTGGAACTAGGCTAGCCAACAATCACATATTTACAGTTTCTTTCAAAAATTTCCAACTCATTTTCAACATTTCATAAACTTATATAAATTACTGAATCTATTAAGCAAAAGAAACAGCTAAACAATCCACAATCATCCCCAAGATCTGGAGCCAACATGTCATGAGCCTATAAGAATAATACCAAAAATTCTACTGTCATAATAAAAAATCTCGGGACGAAGAACTAAAGGCAAAATAAGAAAGGGAAACAAAGATGTTGTGGACGCTGAACAACTACTTCTATGTCCCGATCCGACTCCGCATGGAAATAGATGACTAACACTCGGTACCATCACCTGAATCTACACACATGGGTGCAGGGAGTAACGTGAGTACCCCAACTCAGCAGTAATGAAAATAAATCAAGTATAAGCAGTAAGAAACACATAAGATCAAGTCATCAGTTCACAATAAGCACAACCTTTCTTTCCAACAGTATACATATACATATATATATATATATATATGAAATCACGTGCTTTAAAATCCAACTTCAGTAAAATCATTTGAAAAATGTATTTTTCCAACAATTCAGAAAATAAAATACCCGAAGAGTTTAGTGTATCATGAAATAAATCATAAATAGCCCCTCGGGCCAAAACATAAATCATAAATCACCCCTCGGGCAAAACATCACTCATCATACCTAACAATCACTCAGTATCAGCCCCTCGGGCAACCTCACTGTCACTCATACTCTCCAATCACTCGTCACTTGACACTCGGAACTCGCACTCAGTAGGTATCTGCGCTCAGTAGGGGTGTGTAAAGACTCCGGAGGGGCTCCTTCAGAACAAGGGCTAAAATCAAGCCACCTTGTGGCATCTCATATCCTCACAATCAGGCCCTCGGCCCCACTCAGAGAAACTCTCAGTAAGCCCCTCGGGCTATCAGTAAAACGGGGTAGTCGACCCAAAACATCATTTTATAACTCAAATAGTGTAAATAAGGCTGAGTTTCGAAAATATTTAAGCATAATATGACTGAGTGTAAATCACAAATCAACGCAGTGAGGAAATAGCAGTAAAAAGCCTCCAAGTGGTCTAAAAAAGTCGGCGGAAGGCCCCAAACATGGCTTACATCCCAATTAGCAATAGTTTTAGAACACAATTTAACATATGATTTATAGTAAAATACGCAACTCAATAGTCGCCGCAGGAAGGAAAAAGTCCAAATCCAAAAAAGAAATCAGTGCATGCCACACACTCGCCATCCGGCATGTGCGCCGCTCTAAAAATTAGTGAGAAAACACAAAGTTCTGGGTTTCATACCCTCAGGACAAGATTTATAGTCATTAGTTACCTTAGCCCCGCCCAAATACTAATTCGCGATGCTCTTACCTCTCGAATCGGCTCTCGATTACTCCGAATCTAACTAAAACCAGATTAACATCATCAAATTACACTAAAGGAACAAGGCCCAATCGAAAACTATCAAGTTTAGGCACAATTCCCGAAATTGGCCAAACCCGAGCCCTGGCCCACGTCTCGAAATTCGATAAAAATCACAAAGCTAGAATCCCCATTCCTCCACGAGTTTACCCATACAAAATTTACCAAAATCCGACCTAAATTGCGCACTCAAATCATCAAAAGAAATTTCCAATTCTTCCTCCCATTTTTCCCCAATTTCTACTTTGATTCGTCAAATTACATGATAAAAATCAAGACTAATTCATGAAATTAAACCAAAAGTGATTGAATAACACTTACCAGAAGAATCCCACTGAAAATATCGTCCAAATCCTCCTTCTCCCGAACTCTCTAGAGTTCTTTTGTGTTATGGCCAAGAACCCCCGTTCTTATAAACTTAAACTCTCTGCCTAACTATTTCCTTCATCATGATCGCAGAAATTGCCTCGCGATCGCAAAGCACAAAATGGACTGGCACCCAACTTACCTTAAGCGATCGCAGGAACACACACGCGATCGCAAATAACCATCTCCCAAAGCAACGTGATCGAGACCCTTACTACGTGACCGCGTAGAGAAATTCCATCCCCTCACGACTACTCCAAATCCTTCGTCGCGATCGCGACCTCAGCCACGTGATCGCGGTAGCCAACTGGACAGACCCTCGCGATCTCAGACCCAAAATGGCGATCGCATAGAAAAAATTTCCCAGCAGCCCTCAACAGACCTACGTGATCGCAGCCCCACCCTTGCGATCGCGCAGAAAGAAGCCAGCAACAGAAATTGCAGTAGCAACAACAGTCTCCATAAATCCAAACACACTCCGATAACCACCCGAAACACACTCGAGAACCTCGCGACCTCAACCAAAAATTCCAACATACCCCATAACCTCATTCAAACTTAGTCGAGCCTTCGAAACACCAAAAACAATGCAAAAACACAAAAATCACATCAAATTCAAGCATGTGAACTTGAAATTTCTAAATTTCGCCAAAGATGCCGAAACCATCCAAAACACGTCCGATTAACCTAAAATTTTGCACACACATCCAAAATGACACTATGAACCTATTCCAACTTCTAGAATTCCATTCCGACCCTGATAGCCTATTTTCTACTGCCGATCGGAAATTGCCAAAAAATGACTTTCACCAATTTAAGCCTAATTCTACACCGGACATCAAAACCACATTCCGACCACACTCCTAAGTCCCAAATCACCTAATGAAGCTATCAGAACCATAAAATCTACATTCCGAGGTCATTTACCAATAAGGCAACTCCTAATTGACTTTTCCAACTATTAAGCCAATTTAAGAGACTAAGTGTCTCAGTTCTCACCACGACCACTCTGAACCCGAACCAACCAACCCAAAACAACATAAATAGTCTAAGAAACATATGATAAAGCATAAGTAGGCAAAACAGGGCTAAAATTCTCGGAACGACCGGTCGGGTCGTTACATCCTCCCCGTCTTAAACAAACGTTCATCCTCGAACGGGTCTAGAAACATACCTGGAGTCTTAAATAAGTGAGGATATCTACTCTGCATCTCCCGCTCGGTTCCCAGGTGGAATCCTCCACCGGCTGTCCTCTCCACTGGACCTTCACTGAAACTATATCCTTAGACCTCAGCTTTCTGACCTGACGATCCAAAATAACCACTGGCTCTACCTCATATGACATATCACCCTCGAGCTGAACTGTGCTGAAGTCCAAAACATGAGACGGGTCACCAACATACTTCTGAAGCTTCGAAACATGGAACATCGGAAGAATACTAGATAAGCTGGGTGATGAGTGGCTAGAATTCGTGATTTTAAGCATTATATCCCTTGCATTTTATGTGCTTTAATGATAAAATACACATCGTATGTGCCTAATAGGGTTTATTTTATGTGTAGGTGAATTGGAAATGGAAACGGGGCTAAACGGATGCAAATACGTCGAAGAATACGCGAGAGGGGACACCCGGACGATAGCCGGGCACCAAGCCAAACAGCCTGGGG
>ML389599.1:0-63716 GCA_005239525.1 Nicotiana knightiana | reverse complement strand
ACCTAATGAGTCGGGCGAGCCAATCCATATTTCGGAGGAGGATGCAGAAAGACTATGGATGCAAGCGGCTGGCGGTGCAAAATATGGGAAGGTATACGGGCTTCCTAATAAGAAGTTCCACCGCTATCACTGTGGAATGCAAGGAATAGGAACTTCCTCGCAAGCCGAGCAACTTGATGGGGAGAGCCTCTCCACTATGCGGGAGACTGTGACAAAGCTCACAAGCGAGCTAGAAGCATCCAAGGAACGAGAAAGGCTTAGAGATGCTCAGTACGTTAGCATGCAAGCTCAGTACCAAGGCATGCAAGCTCAGTACAAAGGTATGCAAGCTCAACTTAAATCTCTCCTAGCTTCTGGAGTTTTTCCGATTCCCCGGTCTCGCGAGCCATCGCCAGAGGCTCAACTTGAACGTGAGCGTTCCTTCCGTCTTCCCCGTGTTAGTTCCTCCCGTCCTCCCCGTGATCGTTCTTCTCGTCCACCACGAAATGACCCTTCTCATTACCGTCTTGATAATGAAGATTCATCAGACGGTGATGATAATGATATAGAATATTGAAACAGTCATTGAGTACTTTTATATACTTTGAACTAGACAATAGAATTTTGGTCCGTTTTGGAATGGGCTTGTAATAAGTGTTAACTTAGTTTTGTTAGTTAAATGTGTTAGTTTTATTGAACTTTATAAGTTGTTGGTTTTAATGTTGGTTTTAATATTGGTTATAATGTTGTTGTTGTTGTTTTGTTAGTTTGTATTGTTGTTGTGTTAGTATTGTTGTTGTTGTTGTAATAGGATTTGGTATGCTGGCAGGTGGTGTGGCTGCCAAAATAGGCAGTTTCTGCCAAAATAAAACCAAGAAAAGCGACCAAAGTTGGTCGCTATGTTATTAAAAAAATATTTTTCCTGGAATTTAGCGACCAATTGTGGTCGCTTTGGTTTAAAACAAATTAAATAAATTATTTTTTCTGGAAATTAACGACCAATTGTGGTCGCTTTTATTTAAAATAAATTAAATAAATTAATAAAAAAGCGACCATCTTTGGTCGCTATTTTTCAAGTTTTAAAATATTATATTTTATTTACAGACCAAAGTTGGTCGCTATATTTTGTATAATAATAAATAAATAAATATTGTAATTTAAATATAGAGACCAACTTTGGTCGCTAAATTTATATTATTAAAATAATAAAGCGACCAAAGTTGGTCTCTATATTTAAATTACAATATTTATTTATTTATTATTATACAAAATATAGCGACCAACTTTGGTCTCTATGGTAAAGGGACCGACAAAATAGCGACCAAGCCTGTTTGGACGCATTATGATCGCTTTTCACTGTTTAAGGACCAACTTTGGTCGCTTTTTGTGATCGTTTTCCCCCGAATTTTTAGTAGTGATTAAAGAAAGAAATGAGTATTTACGACTGTCGAGATACAGTTTGCATTACTAGTTGTGCCGATTCTCAGACTTTTTAATCCAGAGATAGTTACAGGAACAAAAATTAAAATTATTTTTAAGAAGGTTATTAGCAATTGGTTCGAATCAAAGCTTACTTGAATGGATCATAAATTTAGGCTAAAAGAACTGTAAATAAAGCAATGGAAATAAATAAACAACAGTAATTAAGAATGATCTCATTGAGCTTCTTTACGAGTCACAATGCTGCAAAGTAAAGAGATATTGACTGCCCAACTTGATTAGAATACTATAGCTGCGAATAACGAGTGAGTTGAGATTAAACTCAATGATCTACAAGTACAAGAGAGTGAGAGTATTTATAGTCTAATAGCCTGTTTGGCGAAACCGAAAAAATCAGCTTATTTTAAAAATATTCCTTTTTCCAGCTTTTAAAAAAAGTACTTTTGGAGAGAAGCAGTTTGCGTATGAATAATCAATTTGAAAAGTATTTTGATCGATAATTTATGTTTGACCAAGCTTTTCAAAAAGTATTTTACCGTATTAAATTACGAATAAAAGCGTAAAAAGATTTACTTAATAGTTAATATTATATAAGTAGATAAATAATCACAATTATTTATTATTAAAGACAATAATTAGATTTTTTTATTTTATTTAAGTAAAATATAAAAATAAAATTAAAAAGCATTTTATTCTTTCAAGATGATTTAAATATATTTAAAAAAAATCATTCAATAAATATAAACATATTTATCCCAACAAAAGTCACAATATAATATAAAGCTATACTAAAAATAGAAGGAATACTTATACATAGGGAAAGTTTTCAATAATATCATTTCTACTTCTGTTTCATAACAACTCTATAATATTAGAAGACGTTCCTTGCATTTCTGAATGAATGTCTAAATGCTCATCTTCTTCTTCCAGCTCTGGCATATTGTCTTTATTTGCATAATGGTCAAACATAATATCAGTTTTTTTGTATAAAATTATGTATAGCCATAATAGATATAACAAGATGAAGATGAATATTAAGGTTGAAAGATGGTATTGAGCGAAAAAAAATAATGTTTATTATTTCAAACCCCAAATGCTCGTTTAATTGTACATCTCAAACTAGAACGGAATTAAAAACCTTATTCGGAATTCTGAAACTTGAGTTGTGTCCAAAATCAGGCAAATGATAACATTCGCCCTTATATGGTCCTAAGTAGCACAACATTATTGAATATCCTGAATCAACTAAATAATATTTATCTAATTCAAGTAAGAAAAATACTATTAATGAATTGATATGAAAATGATATTTACAACATAAGAATTTACAAAACATAATATTACCGTCACTTACACCTGTTGGAGGCTGGGAAAAATTAAGATATTATCTTCTAAACACTTATTAAATATTCTAGAATCATGTGCAGTATCTTCCCACTCATGCCATACAAACATGAAGCACATGTCCCAATTACATACAATTACATGCATTTCTTTATTTAGAAACAATTTATTTTTAGGTAATGATTTATAACACACTAAATATTATGCAGTATTTTATACTACAAGTTCAAAATTTTTTCCTTTTTTTTTACAATTTGTGCCCAAACAAATGAGTTCACATAAATTAAAATGGATGGAATATTTTATCTGATCCTTACAAGGAACAATACAAGGTACATGCATGCCATCTATAGCTCCACTGTAAAATCTTAAAATATAGCCAGTACTTATTATTTTCTCTTAATTTAGTGTGAACATTAGAAAGAGCTGGATCTACTAATTGTCTCCTCAGAGTGTTGGAATTATTCTTGAATCATTCGATTTCCTACACCATGTCCTACCCTCATTAAGAACATAGTAACCATCTTTGTTACAGTCATCGATCTTATTGGTTTAAACCATATTGTTCATTTAACGTTTTGCAGAATAGAAAAAATATTGTTCCATCACTTATCATTCCCTTCAAGCATCTCTTTAACGAAATGAAAACCTATATGAGTAGAAGTTTTACATGGAGTCTTTAAACAAAAACTTAAGTAATACTCCGCTGCAAGATCTATATCGCTATCTGTCAAATTAAATACATCATCAACTATAAGAACTTCATCAACATCTGTCATTATTAGTTTTAGTCAATGACAACTGCAGGAAATATCAAAAGAAACATTACATAATTAAAAACAACTTCATATAACTTAATACAAATAAACATAACTTAACTAATAAAGACTTTACATACAACAACATACTATTTCCACAAACAGAAGTTTCAATAACTAGAATAAAGCACAAAATTTAAAATATCATATATTTCTAATCCTTGCGTAGTTCAGTCATCTCTTTCAACTATAACAATTTTAAGTATAGGTCTTCCTGTGCTAGAAATATTTTTTTTGTTGATTATTTTACTAGTAGTATACTCGCTTTCAACCATAAATCACTACCAACAATTATGCCAGGCAAATTACGAACAACATCCTTAATACTCTTAATATTGAGTGATGTATCTTTTGACCCCTCAATAATTGCAGAACACAATTCCACAGCTTCTGCAATAGTCTCAATTGATGATGTGATCCTCAAACTAGCACTGAGTTTACTTTTTTGCTTTTCAGTTGTAATTGATGATGCCTTTTTTTTTATTTAATCGCTACACTCATTTGTGTTTCTTTTTTCTGTTACTTCGGGTTCTTCTATGTTAATATGATCAAATCCCTTTCCTATACTATTTATTAAGTCATCCTCTATAATAACCTCCTCATTACTTGTTGGAGTTTCAAACTCAAACAGTTTCGAATGCTAAAATCAGTTACTTCCAAGTAAGCTATCGGGTAAAACTCTAGATGATGGCGCCCATGCATGTTCACTAGTGGTTGCAAGTTGATATATATAGGTCTTAAGTCGTCTTTCTCTTCATTTTTCCATAGAACACGAACAGAGAACACCCATAAACCTATCCTTAAGCTCTCAACAAGGATTTCAAAAAAGATTAATATCCCGGGTATGA
Organism: Nicotiana knightiana; assembly: GCA_005239525.1. Taxonomy (NCBI): domain Eukaryota; kingdom Viridiplantae; phylum Streptophyta; class Magnoliopsida; order Solanales; family Solanaceae; genus Nicotiana; species Nicotiana knightiana. The sequence continues at coordinate 59,287 of ML389599.1, read as the reverse complement.
AATCAAGAAGCGATAACATTGGAACGGTCCCTACAACGTAAGTTTCATTATACCGCCTCTTTTTTTCTTTGTAGTTTGAGTTTTGGAAGGTATTGTTATCGCTTCTGTGTTAAAACTCAGAAAATCAGAAGAACTGTTAGAAGAAACAGAAAATATATATAAACGATAAATAATATTCCGAGTCCACAATTTTCTTGTGTGTCCTTAAGGAATTTTAACCCCCTCACAAGTTGCCAAGGTAATGGATTAAATCCNCGAGCGAGCGACGACGACGGCGCGAGGATACATCCTCTTCAACTCCTTTTAAGAGCTCTAAGAAGTGATCCTATATTTATACACACAAGTGTAGTTGTCTTTCACCAATGTGGTACAAAGTTCATGACAAAAGCTCACTTGATTCAAATTTTCATTTCCCTCCATTTTATTTCCCACCATTTCCCAATTCACACTCTTAGACTTTTAAGCCTAATGCTTAAAGTCTTTAAGCCCAATGCTTAAAGTCCAACAGGTATTTCATAGTTAAGAAAACATCTACTTGTTGTATTTAATCTTTTAAATATTAAAGAAGGTTGATAAATTTGTTTCCCAATAGTTAGAACTCACGGGACGATAATTGGAAGTTGTGAGTTCGATTTATTCCACTCGTAGTGGAATGTTTTGTGATCCACTCATGTTGGCCTCTTGAGTTGCTGATTTATGGGTTTTGGAAGGATAAATGGCGTGGAAAATTCCACATGTGGTAGGGTAGAGGGGTGGTCGCTCGTCATTGCAATTTCAGGCTAATTGATAACTTGTCAATTGAGTGTGTTATGATATGTTTGGGCCTTTTGTTGTATTAAAGGTCCCGAATTGTAGTTTGGTTATTTTTCAGTTACTAATTGTATTGTGTTGTTGTCTCACCTATAATAGGCTTGAGGAAGCAGTAAAATCAGGGAAAATACTGCCCGTTTTGTTCCAGATAAGTTATTTTCATTATATAAATGAGAGAGTCAGTCGTAGCTTGACAATAACTTCACTGTCATTGTTGTAGATTAAGGTGCAATGAGCTGAGTTTAACATTGTTATTGGACAAATTTCTATAAGGTATGTTAAGGTTATCCCTTCTTCCTTTTGGCATGATCCATATGATACAACGAAATGAGCAAACACGCAAATTTTACAAATGACTCTATTCTTAGAAGTACTAGTGTTGCCTATGTTCTTGATTCCCCATATGTCATATTATTATATCGTTTGTTCATGGGTCTCAGAAAATATGTAAGTTGATAAAGTTTATTTCGTGATATTAATTGAAGTAATATTGATCTTATGATCCGAGAGATCTTAATGACTTACTTCTTATGCATTGCATTCATTTATACATGTATATTGACCCATGACCAGATGGTGTTATATATGCATATATTATATGTATATATGGTATGGGGAAATTTTACGACATTATATATGCACCACCACCTAATCAGTTGGTATACATTGATGAATTTTCCCACTGAGGAAGAGATGATATGATAGGATGCCCTCAAAGGCTTGATGATGTTATGTACTCACATACACATGCATGATATTACATTTATACCCATATGCATGAAATTATAAATGTTTCATGATTCAACGAACTATTCAGACTTACAAGTTGAGTCCTTTACTCCATGTTTCTTTCATGTATTTTATATACTAATTCTTATGCCTTACATACTCCATAAATTATTTGTACTGACGCCCCTATTTCCCGGGGGCCTGCGCTTCATGCCCACAGGTGCAGGTAGACAGGCTGACGGTCCCCCTTCTTAGGATCCTTGCTCAGCGAGAGTTGGTATGCTCCATTTGATCCCGAGCTGCTATTGGTTTTGGTACGATATTTTTGTATACATATATGGGTATAATGGGGTCCAGTCCCGTTCTTTATACAATTGTACACTCTATTAGAGGTCTATCGATAGTCATGTATAGTTGGATAGTATGTGGCCTTGTCAGCTTCTATTTTGATATATATGTCACGACCCGAATTTTCCACCGTCGGGATCGTGATGACGCCTAACATTGACCCCGCTAGGCAAGACAACATTTCTGATTAACTACCTTATTTCTTTATCTTTAACAGTTTTACTAGACTTTATAATGAAATCACAAAAATTTAAAAAAATACAAGATAATATGATTCACCAGTTTGATATGATACTAATATGAAATCCAAAATCCAAGTACTCCTAGAACAATTGTCACAATCTCACGCACGAAATCATCCTTTGTGCTTTTACACTCTTTCTCACCCAAACACATCAAATGACAGCAATCCAACAAGGAAATTAATGGAGTAAACAAAAATAAAACCATAACGTCCCGGCAAGGGAGCCAACGATGGAATCAATACCATCCCGGCAAGGAAAACAACTATAACCAATCTCACTTAGTACATAACTTCACATAGAAATCTTCAATTGAAACCAATACTCAACATTGTTCAATATCCAGGAATTTCCACCAACATGGATAGCTATAAGGTGAAAATCAAGTATTACTTAACGAAAAACCACATAAATCACAATATTCGACTCATGGGCATGCTTGACACCAACGTATAGGTACTCGTCACCCCGCCTATATGTTGAACATGATACTTACACATAGAAAATAGGACACAACACCTATTCCCTCAAGCTAAGGTTAAGCCAAACACTTACCTCGAATTCCACGACCAGCTCAAGCTTCAATTACCACTTTCCCCTTAGAATTCGCCTCCAATTCAATTATATCTAGACATAATTAGCTTAATAATATCAATAAATGCTAAATAATTCAACCCCAATGCTTAATTATGAATTTTCTATCATTCTTCCTAAAATGTCAAAAATTGACCCCGGGCCCTCTTGGTCAAAACACGAGGTTCGGACCAAAACCCGATCACCCATTCACCCACGAGCCCGAATATGTAATTAGTTTCGAAATTCGACCTCAAAACGAGGTCTAAATTCCAATTATTCAAAAAGCTCTAACTTTACCCAAATCCCCAATTTTCTACCCTTAAAACCCTAGGATTCTTGATGATAATTGATGAAAAACATTATAAAGTTGAAGGAATTAGTTAGTGGACACTCACCTATGATTTGGGAAGAAAATCTCTTGAGAAAATCGCCCTTGATCTTCTATTTTTGTGAGGAAGTGAAAATGAAAACGGATGAAACTCTAACTTAAAACACACTGCCCGACCCTCGCATCTGCGGTGCTTGGGTCGCACCTGCGCTTGGGCAGGTGCGGAAAAATGGTCGCACCTGCGTAAATGGGCAAGGCCTCTGAGGGCCGCACCTGCAGAGGTTTATGCGCTTCTGCGGAAAACTGATCGCACCTGCGGAAAGAGGGCAGGCTGGGCTGGACCGCACCTGCGGCTGAGGGTCTGCACCTGCGGCCCTAGGCTCGCAGGTGCGGGCACACCAGAACTGGTACACCAGTAGTGATTTTCCAATTCTAAAACACCCCAGAACCTACCCGAAACTCACCCGATCCCTCGGGGCTCCAATCCAAACATGCACACAATCTTAAAAACATCCTACAGACTTACTTGTGCGATCAAATCGCCAAAATAACATCTTAAACAACGAATTTAGCATAGAATCCAAAGAAAAATCTCAAAACTTTCAAAGTTTCAAATTTCACTACTACGGGTACGAATCACGTCAAATGACCTCCGTTTCTTACCAAATTTTACAGGCATCACTCAAATACTATATTAAACCTGTACCAGGCTCCGGAACCAATAATACGGGCCCGATACCATCAATTTCAAATATAATCAAATTTCTAAAGACTCTTATACTTTCAGTAAAACAATTTCTTTCAAAAATTCATTTCTCGGGCTTGGGACCTCGGAATTCAATTCCGGGAACACGCCCGAATCCCATATTTTCCTACGGATCCTCCGGGACCGTCGAATCACGGGTCCGGGTCCGTTTACCCAAAATGTTGACCGAAGTTAACTTAAATTCAATATTAAAAGAAAAATTACCATTTTTCTCAGTTTTTCACATAAAAACTTCCCGGATATACGCCCGGGCTGCGCACGCAAAACGAGATGAGATAAAAGGGGGTTTTCAAGGACTCGGAACACAGTTTTGACTTATAAAATGAGAGATGACTTTTTGGATCATCACATTCTCCACCTCTAAAACAACTGTTCATCCTCGAACGGACATAGAAAAGTACCTGAATCGGGGAAAAGATGGGGATATCGGCTCCGTATATCGGACTGGGACTCCCAGGTAGCTGCCTCAATAGGCTGACCTCTCACTGAACTCGAACCGAAGGATAACTCTTTGATCTCAACTGACGGACATGCCGGTCTAGAATAACTACCGGCTCCTCCTCATAGGTCAAATCCTTGTCCAACTGGACACTGCTGAAGTCTAACACATGGGCTGGATCGTCGTGATACTTCCGAAGCATAGACACATGAAACATTTGATGCACAAATGATAAATTCGGTGGCAATACAAGTCTGTAAGCCACATCTTCCACTCTATAAATAATCTCAAACGAACCAATGAACCTAGGGCTTAGCTTTCCCTTCTTCCCAAACCTCATCACGCCCTTCATGGGAGACACCCGAAGCAACACCCGCTCCCCGACCATGAATGCTACATCACGAACTCGGTGGTCGGCATAAATCTTCTGCCTGGACTGAGCTATATGAAGTCTTTCCTGTATGATCTTAACCTTATCCAAGGCATCCTACACTAAGTCTGTACCCAACAACCGAACCTCTCCCGGCTCAAACCACCCAACCGACGCCCGACACCACCTACCATATAATGCCTTATAAAGAGCCATCTGAATGCTCGACTGATAGCTGTTGTTGTAGGCAAACTCAGCTAATGGCAAGAACTGATCTCAAGAACCTCCAAATTCAATGACACAGGCTCGTAGCATATCCTCCAAAATCTGAATAGTATGCTCGGACTATCTGTCCATCTGAGGATGAAACGCTGTGCTCAACTCAACTCTCGTTCCCAAATCACGCTGAATTTCTCTCCAGAAATGCGAGGTAAACTGCATACCTCGGTCAGAAATAATAGACACGGGCACACCATGAAGACGAACAATCTCCCTAATGTAGATCTCTACCGGTCTCTTCGAAGAATATGAAACTGCCACATGAATGAAATGCGCTGACTTGGTCAGCCTATCCACAATAACCCATACTGCATCGAACTTCCTCTAAGTCCGTGGGAGTCCAACGACGGAATCCATGGTGATACGCTCCCACTTAAACTCAGGAATCTCTACTGCTTCACTAATCCACCAGGTCTCTGATGCTCATACTTTACCTGCTGACAATTCAAACGCCAAGCTACATATGACATAATATCCTTCTTCATCCTCCTTCACCAATAGTGGTGCTGCAAATCTCGATACATCTTTGCAGCGCCGAGATGAATGGAGTACCGAGAACTATGGGCCTCCTCTAAAATCAACTCACGAAGTTCATCCACATTGGGCACACAAATACGACCCTGCATCCGTAAAACTCCATTGTCACCAACAGTAACCTGCTTGGTACCACCGTGCCGCACCGTGTCCCTAAGGACACAAAAATGAGGATCATCATACTGCCGGTCTCGAATACGGTCAATTAATGAAGAACGAGAAACTGTATAAGCTAGAACACGACCGGGCTCAGAAACATCCAATCTCATGAACCGATTGGCTAAAGCCCGACTATCCAAAGCAAGTGGTCTCTCCCCGACCGGAATATATGCAAGGCTACCCATACTGGCTGACTTCCTACTCAAAGCATCGACCACCACATTAACCTTCCCTGGATGAACAAATATTTCAAACTCTTATGATCCGTGAACACCTCACATGACACACCATACAGATAATGCCTCCAAATCTTCAGCGCGTGGACAATGGCTGCTAACTCCAAGTCATGAAATGGATAATTCTTCTTGTGGATCTTTAACTGACGTGAAGCATATGCAATGACCTTTCCATCCTGCATCAACACTGCACCAAGTCCAACCCAAGATGCATCACAATACGCAGTATATGGCCCTGAACCTGTGGGCAAAACCAACACCAGTGCCGTAGTCAAAGCAGTCTTGAGCTTCTGGAAGCTCGCCTCACACTCCTCTGACCACTTGAACTAGGCACCCTTCTGAGTCAACCTAGTCATCGGGGCTGCAATAGATGAAAACCCCTCCACGAACCGACGGTAATAGCCCGCCAAACCCAAGAAACTCCGGATCTCTATGGCTGATATGGGTCTAGGCCAATCCTTGACCGCTGAAATCTTCTTGGGATCCACCTGAATACCCTCTGCTGATACAACATGACCCAGAAATGCAACTGAACTCAACCAAAACTCACATTTTGAAAACTTGGCATATAACTGACTGTCCTTCAGAGTCTGGAGAACAAATCAAAGGTGCTGCTCATGCTCCTTCCGGCTGCGGGAATAAATCAGAATATCATCAATGAAGACAATCACGAAGGAATCCAAATAAGGCCTGAACATTTGGTTCATCAAGTCCATAAAAGCAACTGGGGCATTTTTCAACCCGAATGACATCACTAAGAACTCATAATGCCCGTACCGAGTGCGAAAAGCTGTCTTAGGAACATCGGATGCCCTAATCCTCAACTGGTGGTAGCCAGATCTGAGATCAATCTTTGAAAATACCTTGGCACCCTGAAGCTGATCAAACAAATCATCAATTCTCGGCAATGGATACTTGTTCTTGATGGTAACCTTGTTCAATTGCCGATAATCTATACACATCCTCATCGAACCATCCTTCTTCTTAACAAACAACACCGGCGCACCCTAAGGCGAGACACTAGGCCTAATAAAGCCTTTATCAAGAAAGTCCTACATCTGTTCTTTCAACTCATTCAACTCCGGCGGGGCCATATGACATGGCAGAATAGAAATGGGCTGAGTGCTTGGAGCCAAATCAATGCAAAAGTCAATATCCCTATTGGGTGGCATACCCGACAGGTCTGCAGGAAACACCTCTGGAAACTCACGGATAATGGGCACAGACTCCATAGAAGGAACCTCGGCACTAGAATCACGAACATAGGCCAAATAGGCCAAACACCCCTTCTCGACCATACGCCGAGCCTTCATATATGAGATAACCATGCTGGAAGAATGACCAGGAGTCCCTCTCCACTCCAGTCGAGGCAACCCCGGAAATGTTAAGGTCACGGTCTTGGCATGACAGTCCAGTATGGCATGATAAGGCGACATCCAATCCATCCCAAAAATAACATCAAAATCTACCATATCAAGGAGTAGAAGATCTACACTGGTATCAAGACCACCAATAACCACTACACACGAATGGTAGACACGATCTACCACAATAGAATCACCCACCGGTGTAGATACATATACAAGAGTACTCAAAGAATTACGAGGCATAACCAAATAAGGAGCGAAGTAAGATGACACATAGGAATATGTGGACCCTCGATCAAATAAAACTGAAGCATCCCTGCTGCAAACTAAAACCATACATGTGATAACCGCATCGGAGGCCTCAACCTCAGGTCTGGCAGGAATAGCATAACATCGGGGCTGGGCCCCACCAATCTGAACTACACCCCTGGGACGACCTCCTGCTGGCTGACCTCTACCTCTAGTAGCCTAGCCTCCACCTCTAACTGCCTGAACTCCACCTCTAACACCTCGAACCCCACCTCTGGCTGGTTGAGCGGGTGGTGGAGTACCTGGTGTGGAAACATAGCACGAGAATCCTGGTGCTGAGAACTGCCCAAGGGAAAATTCTAGCAATGTGCCTCTGATCACCACAAGTATAATAAGCCCTCGGCTGCTGAGGCTGCTGACCCTGACAACCTGAGTAACCACCTGAAAACTCTGAAGCGGCGGTGCACTGATAAGAGCTGATGATGTACTGTAGTGCAACTGATCAGAATACTGCATATAAGAACGATGACCAACTGGAGCACTGCGAGAAACCTGAAGTGCTGAGTGAAACGGCCTAGGAGGATGGCCCCTACCAAAAGAATCCCTGCCTCCAGATGAAACACCACTGAACCGGCCAAAATGACGAGGCCTCTTGTCAGACCCTGACCAATCCCCTGTGATAAAACCATCTCGACTCGTCTGGCCACATTGGCTGCATCCTGAAAGGAAATATCACTCCTTAATTCTCTAGCCATCTGCAATTTGATCGGCTGAGCTAGTACCTCAATAAACCTCCTCACCCTCTCTCGGTCGGTGGGAAGTATCATAATAGCATGACGAGCCAAGGTAATGAATCTGGTCTCATACTGAGTGACGGTCATAGAACCCTGCTGGAGAAGCTCAAACTGCCTCCTATAATCCTCTCTCTGAGTGATAGGGAGAAACTTCTCCATAAACAAATCGGAGAACTGGGCCCAAGTCAAAGGCGGTGATCCAGCTGGTCTAGCCAAACAATAAACTCTCCACCAAGTCTTGGTGGGACCTGGTAGTCGAAAAGTAGCAAATTCGACCCCATTGGTCTCCACTATCCCCATGTTCTGTAGAATGGCAGCTGTCCAAATAGTCCTGGGTATCCTCTGAAGACGCACCGCTATAAGTAGTATTAAACAGTTTGGTGAACCGATCCAACCTCCACAAAGCATCAACAGACATAGATGCTCCATTACCGGTCTGAGACACAACACCTGGCTGAACTCCCCCAGTTGTCTGAGCTGCTGGGGTCTCAAACTGAGAAGCCATCTGCTCCGGAGTGCGAGTAGCAGGAGTTTGGGCTCCTCCCCAGCCTGAGAGATGGTTGGTGCTGTAGGAAGTAAACCTGCCTGAGCAACGCTCTCCATGAGGCCCACTAGACGGACCAGAGCATCCTGGAGTACCAGGGTGGAAATGAACCCCTCGGGAATCTGAGCTGGTCCAACTGGGACTGTCTGGGTAGGAACCTTATCAGCAAATTCTACCTGAGGCTCCGCCACTGGGGCTGCTGCTCTGGGCTGAGCTATGCCCCTGCCTCGGCCTCTAGCACGACCTCGACCTCGTCCTCGGCCTCTCGTAGGAGCTGCAACTGGAGACTCGGGCTGCTGATCAGTGGATGAAGAAGCACGTGTTCTCACCACACACGAGAGAATAGAGTAGAAATTCAATTAGTACTGAAAAATCAAATCGCACGACAGATAAGAATAGATGTGAAGTCATTCCTAAACTCTGTAGCCTCTGGGGGATAAGCACAGACGTCTCTGTACCAATTCCTCATACTCTACTAAGCTTTTCCGTCAATTGTGAGACCTAAGCAACCTAGTGCTCTAATACCAACTTGTCACGACTCGAATTTCCCACCATCGGGATTGTGATGGCGCCTAACATTGACCCCGCTAGGCAAGCCAACCTTTCTAATTAACCTTATTTCTTTATCTTTAACAGTTTTACCAGACTTTATAATGAAATCACGAAATTTAAAAAAATACACGATAACATGTTTCACCAGTTTGATATAATACTAATACGAAATCCAAAACCCAAGTACTCCCAAAACAAGTGTCACAATCTGACGCACGACATCACCCTTCATGCTTTTACACTCTTCCTCACTCAAACACATCAAATGATAGCAATCGAACAAGTAAATTAGCGGAGTAAACAAAAATAAAACCATAACGTCCTGGCAAGGGAGCCAACAGTGGATCAATACCATCCCGACAAGGGAAACATCTATAACCAATCTCACTTAGTACATAACTTCACATAGAAATCTTCAACTGAAACCAATACTCAACATTGTTCAATATCCAAGAATTTCCACCAACATGGATAGCTATACAGTTAAACTCAAGTACTACTTAACGAAAAACCACATAAATCACAATATTCGACTCACGGGCATGCTTGACACCAACGTATAGGTACTCGTCACCTCGCCTATATGTTGAACATGATACTTACACATAGCAAATAGGACACAACACCTATTCCCTCAAGCTAAGGTTAAGCCAAACACTTACCTCGAATTCCACGACCAACTCAAGCCTCAATTACCGCTTTCCTCTTAGAATTCGCCTCCAATTCAATTATATCTAGACATAATTAGCTTAATAATATCAATAAATGCTAAATAATTCAAACCTAATGCTTAATTATGAATTTTCTATCACTCTTCCAAAAAAGTCAAAAATCGACCCTGGGGCTGCTTGGTGAAAACATGAGGTTCGGACCAAAACCCGATTACGCATTCACCCACGAGCCCGAATATGTAATTACTTTCGGAATCCGACGTCAAAACCAGGTCTAAATTCTAATTATTCAAAAAGTCCTAACTCTACCCGAATCCCAATTTTCTACCATTAAAACCCTAGGATTCTTGATGATAATTGATGAAAACATTAGAAAGTTGAAGGAAATTAGTTAGAGGACACTTACTTATGATTTGGGAAGAAAATGTCTTGAGAAAATCTCCCTTGGTCGTCTATCTTTGTGAGGAAGTGAAAATGAAAACGGATGAAACTCTAACTTAAAACACACTGCCCGACCTTCGCACCTGCGCTTGTGCAGGTACAGAAAAATGGTCACACCTGCGGAAATGGGCAAGGCCACTGAGGTCCACACCTGCGGAGGTCTATCCGCTTCTGCGGAACCACTTCTGTGGAAAACTGATCGTACCTAAATGTTGACCGAAGTCAACTTAATTTAATATTAAAGGCAAAATTAGCATTTTTCTTAGTTTTTCACATAAAAGCTTCCTGGATATACGCTCGGGCTATCCACGCAAAATGAGGTGAGAGCAAAGGGGGTTTTCAAGGCCTCGGAACACAGTTTTGACTTATAAAATGTAGAGATGACTTTTTGGGTCATCATAATATAGTTGTCCATACCAGCGTTGTTGTCTCTCCCTATCGTGTTCCGCATATATATATATATATATATATATACACACACACACATGTCTTTTAGGTATGTGAAACTCCATCTCAGACTTCACATACCCTTCCCTCTCCTCTGGAGAGGGGCACCAACTCTAGTGCCCGCCTCAGTAACCCCAACTCCTCAGCCAGATGCACTGGGTCAGGAGATCAGAGATGCTATTCAGCTATTGACTCGATTAATGGCCGTACAGGCTCGTCGCCAGGAAGTAGGTATTGGTCATATAGATAGGGCCATCGGTGCGAGGGTTCATAATTTCATTAATTTGGACCCTCCGGTATTCACTTGAGCAGATCCAAACGAGGACCCTCAAGTATTTATCAATAGGATACAAAGGACTTTGAGGGTAATGAAGGCTACTATGACTGAGTCAGTTGATCTGGTTTCCTATAGACTTCAGGATGTTGCAGTTAACTCGTACAAGTCTTGGGAGTTGTCTTGATGTGAGGATGCCCTTCCAGCAATATGGCAGGAGTTTACAAAGGCTTTTCTTCATCATTATTTGCCCCCAGAGCTTAGACGTGCCAGAGTTGATCGGTTCTTGACACTTTAGCAGGGTAATATGAGTGTTCGGGAGTACAACCTTCAGTTTGATTCTTTGGATAGGTATGCTCCCACTATTGTAGCTAAGATGGAGATTCGGGTTCACCGATTCGTGATGGTGTTGGAGCTGCACCTGTTTAATTACTGTATGTCGGTCTCACTTCAGCCAGGCATGGATATTTCTCATATTCAGGCATACGCTTAGGGTGTAGAGGAGCATAAGTAGAAGCAGCGGGCTGATTCTAGTGAGTTTTGAGGTGGTCAGAGACAGCAGTACCCGAGGTATCCTGCCCAGCCATCGGCTAGTGCACCCCCTCAGTTTTTCGGTAGGAGATTTGATCGTTCCATATATTCAGGGCCATTAGTTCGGGGTGAATCAATTCCATTCTTATCATTAAATACTCAATTGAAGTCATTAATGATACTATTATTTACTCAACATCACCAAGTCACTATTCATTATCTTCTATAATAAAACTCTGGGTTCAAGATCATCCAATCCATGAACTAGTGTTATTTCTTAGCCAAATGATGATTCTCCCTTCAATTCGTCCATCAATTAGGATATTAATTCCATTGTAATCATTGAAAACTCAAAACAATTTCATTTATATCAACCCATCATTATTCACCTTCTTCTTCTTTCAAAATATTATTTTCAAGACCCACTCTTAGGTTTAATATAATACTCCATTACCTCTTGATGGAAGAATCTCACTTTTCTCTTTTTGGTGTTCTTGAAGATTCAACCCATTTCCTATGAATTTTGATTCATAATAATGTTAGTATTATATCAAATGATGTTATATAGTCATTCTTATACCAAATAGACTTACCTTGAAGTGTACATGGTGGGAGAGTTCCTCCTACTCTCTAGTACCCAAACCCTAGTCCAAAATTCCATCTCTTTCTCTCTACCCAAAATAGCCACTTTTATAATTTTGATGGAATGCGTAGCTACGCACACCTCCAGCATAGCTATGCTCCCTTCCTGTTCAACTCATCTTCATTTGACTACCTTTCTAGAATCAGCTACGCACATGGCAGTAGCTACACACAACTCGTGTAACTAAGTTGCTGCTATGCTACCCTTTAGTAAAAAGATGATAACATTTGTTGGAATCTCCAAATGATAAAACGGTCTGAAGCATTAAAAATAGATTCATAGATCTGTAATTTGATAGGTCGTGCATTATCTATATCTTCATATATTGGGAGTTGTGCTTGCTTAACGTTAGATCCTATGCAAACTCAATTGAAACTTTGGCCCATCATATAGTTTCCAACTTGACTTAGCCTTGGGGATCTTCTTAGACCATAAACCATTATTAATTGTCACGACCCCAATTTTCCTCTATAGGATGTCATGATGGCACACAACCTCTATGACTAGGTAAGCCTAACAAATAGTAATAACTTGATAGAACAATTATTAAAATGCTAGAAACAAAGCTAAATAACTGATAAAACCTCCCAATACAAAACATAATCTCAACAGTACGCTCCCCAAAACTGGTGGAACTGAGTTATAAGCTTTAAAGATTAATTCTAGAATATCTAATACATCACTGTCAGAAAGAAATACAACAGGAAGTAAAATAGGGAAGGTGACTCCGAGGCTTGGGGAAGTGGAGCAGGTATACCTTGAAGTCTCCCAAGTAGCAGCTACCAACAACCTCTAACGACCGGCACGAGCAGACATACCCGGATCTGCAAAAATATGTGCAGAAGGTGTAGTATGAGTACACCACAGCAGTACCCAGTAAGTATCGACCCTAACCTCCGTAGACTAGTGACGAGGCTAGGTCAAGACACCTACTAGGATATAATACATATATGTAATGGAAAGTGAAGAAACAACTGATACAAAACAAGATGATAGCATGAACTAGTACCAGAAATCAACCATGGAAATAACATAAAAGAATCAACTATAGGGGATACAATGATCACGTTCGGACAACAACTACTAGAACAATAAAGAATGAAACACTAAGAAATATTTCAACCAAAACACTTTACAACATGAAATAAACAACAAGAATCACAACGAGGTATCGCCTTGTGTATAATGAAATCAAAATCAAGGTACCGCCTCGTACAATCAAGAATCAAAACCGAGATACCGCCTCGTATTCACATTTCTCAATTTCAACACAATCTTTTCTTATGCCGTGACGTGAGCCTTACATTTGAAAATGGGTTTTGAAAATAGTTTCTCAAAATAACTACACACACTTTACACCGTGTGGCTTCATGTAGTTTCCCTACAAGAAACACATAAGTCCCACCTAATACCGCCACATGCACATTAACCCCAAGCCTTATACCGCTGCATGCGTGTCAATATCATATCACAATAACAATTCGCACCACAAGTGCCCATATATCACAACTTGCCAACAACAACAAAAATACCAATGTTCCACAACAATATCCCATGGCTCCACCACAACATATACAAGAATATCAACAACAACAACAATGAATGTAAAATGCTCAATAAGAAAAATGTCACAACAATAACCAACTTCGCCTCAACGTGTTAACGACTTTCACAACTTCAACACAAAATAACTCAACAATAAATTAAATAATGTATAGCCACAATATTAGATAGGATAACTCACAATAAAAGAGATAACATTTACAATGAGTTACAAATAATAGAAATCAACAAGGAAAGTGATAACATGGGAAATTACTTCAAGTATTGATAATCAATAAGGTAAGAGATAACACGAACAATAACTTCAAATAATGATAATTAACAATGAAGAGATAACATGTAATAATAAAAGAGTCAACAAGTTCAACTAAGCATGAGAACAATTTATCAAGTAGGATGTATAACAAGTGCTAAACAAGTCAATTAAGGCATGTAAGGATAGACTAACACAAATAAGGATTAATTGACTATGAGAATTTAGAACATGATATGGAATTTCAATTAAAGCAGGGAAATTGTCTAAATAGCCTATAACAGTCAAATACCACGTCACCTTGCATACACAGATTTCACTTAGAACAATTGAATCAAACAATACCAATCCTAAGGGGTAGTTCCTCCACACGAAGTTAGGCAAGACACTTACCTCAAATATGCCAATTCAACACTCGGAAATAGATTTTCTCTCAAAATCTGCCTCCACACGGCTCAAATCTAACCAAATTGACTCAATATCATCAAACAATGCTAGGGAATTCAATTGCAATAGACAAAGTTAAGATCTTTACACTTTTCCCAAAAAGTCAACAAAAGTCAACTTGGGGCCCGCCCGACAGGTCCAATGGTAGATTTCGTCTACCCATGATCCCACGAGTTCATATAAATAATTAGTTTCAAAATTCGAGTCCAAATCGACTCTCAAAATTCAATTTCTTATTTTTCTAAAACTTAACAAAGTTTCACAAATTTTCACTTTGATTCACATGATTTTGATGTTAAATCTAAGATATGTTGATGGAATATGATTAGAAATAGATTAGAATCACTTACTCAAGGTTTGTATGTGAAAATCTCCTCTCCAGATCACCTTCTACCGAGTTTAGGGTTCAAAATTGAGAGAATGACTTAAAAAAATCATGTCCCTCAATTTTTTGTCCAGTCGCAGATGTCGCAAATGCGACATGGAGTTTGCAATTCAGAACCCGCAAATACGAGGAATCCCTCGCAAAAGCGAAGTACTTCCATTTCTGCTGTCGTCGCAGTTATGATGAAAAGTTTGCAATTATGAACCTTGGACCTCCGCATATGCGACCATGAAGATCGCAAATGCGAACAACTCTCCCCAAGGTACCTATTGCAACTGCAAACACTTCAGCAGGCTTGGACTACATTCGCAACTGCGATCCAAAAACTCGCAATTGTGAGACCTGAGGCACCAGTGCAAAGACCAACAACCTTAAACTCTAATAACATTGTGCTACGAAATTCACCCGAACCTGCAGGGCTCCAAACCAAACATCCACACAAGTCTAAAAACATCATACTAACTCACTCGCACGATCAAAACACAAAATAACATCTAAAACTATGAATTGAACGTTAAACGCATGAATTTTCAAAGAAATTTTCAAGAACTTCTTGAATTACAACTAAATGTCAAAATCCTATCAATTCAACTCCAAACGACACAAAATTTTGCAGACAAGTTCTAAATGCCATAAGGACCTATTCCAAGCCCCAAAGTCAAATTCTAGGCTCAACAGCTAAAATTCAACTTACGGTCAAACTTTTCAACTTTAAATTGTCAAATTTCGGCAAATCAACCTACGGAGATCCAAAATGAATTACGGGCATACACCAAAGTCTGAAATCACGATACGAAGCTATAAGAGCCATATAAACACAGTTCCAAAGTCATTTTCACAAAAATCAATGTTTGGTTTTCAAATTTAAACTTCTAAGCCAAGAATCGAGGGTCCAAAGAAACCCGAAATCTTCCCGAAAAAAAACAAACCAATCCTGTAAGTCATAAAATCTATAAACACACATGTATGAATCATGAAAAGGGTAAACGCGGCACAATTACACAAAACAAACGACTGGGTCGTTACATTCTGCCCCTTTCTATCCATGAATGCAACATCAAGAACCTTCCGATCCGCATAACTCTTTTGTCTAGATTGAGTTGTATGAAGCTGATCCTGGATCATCTTGACCTTCTCCAAAGCATCTCGAACCAAGTATGTGCCTAACAACTTAGCCTCTCTGTAATGACCCGGCCACGACCAGTCGTTTCGAGAGTTATAGACCCGTTTTCCCATTTCATGCTTATTTTGTGCTCTACAACTGTATTATATCGTATCGGGTTGGTTGGTTCGGGCCGGAGTGGTTTCAGAGAGAAATTGAGACACTTAGTCTCTTTATTAGAAGCTTAAGTTGGACTTGTGTTTAAACGATCTCGGTTTTGAACTTTTATGGTTCTGTTAGCTCCCTTAGGTGATTTTGGACTTAGAAGCGCGTCTGTAATATGATTTGGATATCTGTCGTAGAATTAGGTTTGAATTGGCGAAAGTTGGAAATTTAGCGATTTTGATCGGCAGTGAAAATTTTGATATCGGGGTTGGAATGGATTTTAAGAAGTTGGAGTAGGTTTATGGTGTTATTTATGATATGTGTGTAAAATTTGAGGTCAATTGGATGAGGTTTTATAGGTTTCGGCATCGTTTGCGGAATTTGGAAGTTTAGAAGTTCTTAGGCTTGAATCCGAGTGTAATTTGGTGTTTTGATGTTGTTTTGAGTGATTCGAAGGTTTGACTAAGTTCGTATGTGGTTATATGACCTGTTGGTATGTTTGGTTGAGGTCGGGAGGGCCTCGGGGTGATTCTGGGTGGCTAACAGATAGTTTCGAGTTGGAGAAGTGCAATTGATCTGTTGTTGTATTTTGTTTTTGGCTTCCTCTTACGCGTTCGCGAGAGGGGCCTCGCATTCATGAAGAGTGTTTATGAGATGGTGAGTTTTTGTTCTATGCGTTCATGAAGGAGAGGACACGAACGCGAAGTATAGGGTAGTGTGCGCATCGCGAACGGGTGAGGCAGTTGGGAACCCCAGGTCCTTGGTCTACGCATTCGCAAGGCGAGGGTCGCGTTCGCGAAGGGTTGAGCTGGTAAAGCATCACGTTCGTGACGCAGTTATCGCATTCACGAAGAGTAAAGAAGGGGGTTGGTATGAGTTTGTCTACGCGAACGCGAGAGGACGGTCGCGTTCGCGAAGAAGAAAATCCGGGCAGACAGTGCTAAATTCAAAAATCGAGGGTTTGAGCTCATTTATCATATTTTGAGCTAGAGATCACGGATTTGGGCGATTCTTGAAGGGATTTTCGCGGAGTTGATTGGGATAAGTGTTTCTCACTTGGTTTTGGTTAAATCCCATGATTATATCTTTAATTTTATCATCCAATTTGTCATTTGGGGTGAAAATTGGGGAAAAAGAGGAAGTGTTCTTGAGATGGAATTTTGAGGTTTTGAACGGGATTTTGTTATCAGATTTGAGTAAATTTGGTATAGTTAGACTCGTGAGTGAATGAGATTTCGGGTTTTGTGACTTTTGTCAGATTTCAAGATGTGGGCCCAGGGGCCGGGTTGAGCCGATTTCGGGTTTTTGGCTATAATTTGGTATTTTTCTTGTGGAATTAATTCCTTTAGCCTATATTGATCGTATTGTATTGCTTGTGTCTAGATTCGGGGCATTTGGAGGACGGTTCAAGAGGAAAGGATATTCAGGAGTAGGATTTCTACGCTGTTGAAGTAAGTAATAGTTCTAAATCTGTTCTTGAGGGTATGTAACCTAAAGTTTGGTATAATGTGAATGTTTGGAGGTGAAATCCATGCTAGGTAACGAATGTGTGAGTGTACACAGTGAGGGATTGTGACTTGGTCTGTCCCGTGAGACTGTAAAGTCTAATAGCCTTTACATGTGTTATATGCATTTCTTGTCTACTAACAATTTGACTGTCTTTCATGTTAGAAATTATGCTTAGGCTATGTACTTGCTCATGGTAATTATACTCAGTCATAGTGATTCTTATACATGTTTACCTCAGTCTCTGTTATTTCCTTATTGATACACTATAGCATTCTGATTTGGGCTGTTTTCCCTTTCCTTATTGAGGGCTGTGAGACTAGAGAGGTTCATTATTGAGTGAGGTTGAAGGCCTATTTGTGAGGTATTGTACCTTAGCACGTGAGTTGTCCGTGCGGCACGTGAGTTGTTCGTGCGGCACGTGAGTTATCCGCGCGGATTCTAATATGATATGGTAGCACGTGAGTTATCCATGCGACCTTGATATGATATTATAGCACGTGAGATGGCCATGCGGCACGTGAGTTGTCCGTGCAGATTATAGAGCTTGGGCTGTAGGAGCCCCTCCGGAGTCTGAAAACCTCAGTAAGCTTAGGTACCTATTGAGCGTAGGTACCTATTGAGCATGTGTATTGAGGGCTGAGAGACAAGTGTTGAGCTATTGAGAGCTTGAGTGACAATACCCTGTGAGGTTGCATCTGTTCCCTTTGTTGCTGCATTAAGCTGATATTGGTTTTACTTGAACTTGGTAAATATGCAACTGATTTTACTTATGTTACTAGCATTACTCATGTTTACTCTTAGACTTTGAAAATTATCAAATGAGCTGTTCTGTATAGCTCGTCACTGCTTCTCAGTTCCTTCTTTGTTTCTGTTACTTGCTGAGTCGGTTGTACTCATACTACACCCTACACTTCATGTGCAGATCCAGGCGTGTTTGAGCACGGAGACCGTTGAGTCCGGGTGCGATCGAGTTCCGGAGACTACGAGGTAGTTGGTAGTGTCCGCATGACCTTTTCCATCCTTCTATATTTCTTTCTGCTTTGTATTGATACTTAGACACTGATTGTATTAGTTTTTGATACCTAGACGTTCATGAATTGGTGACACCCCGATGTTTGGGGCTAATTTTCCTCACTTTGATTCTATTTTGAGTTCAACTTTGATTTTTATGAAAATTCCTGATACGGAAAAATTTTGAATTACTTTTATATTTTATTTCTGAAGTATTTTGGGAAAGTCATCTTGCCTAGTACCATCGATTATGCGCTATCACGACATGTTAGGTTTTGGGTCGTGACACTCTCCCAGCTTAAACCACCCAACTGGAGAACGACATTGTGTCCTATATAGAGCCTCATACGGAGCCATCTGGATACTCGACTGGTAGTTGTTATTTGTAGTCAATCTCTTCAAGTGGCAAGAATGTATCCCAAACACCCCCGAAATCCATAACATAGGCGTGAACCATGTTCTCTAATATCATAATATTGCGCTCGCATGTTCGTCCGTCTGAGGGTGAAATGTTATACTAACTCAACCTGTGTGCATAGGTCACGTTGTACTGCCTTCCAAAGACGCGATGCGAGCTGTGTACCCCGGTCATAGATGATGGATGCTAGTACACCATAAAGTCGGACAACCTCGCGGATATAAACCTAAGCCAACTGCTTTGAAGAATAGGTAGTCACTACCAGAATTAAATAAGCCGACTTGGTCAACCTATCCACAATCATCCATACCACATCAAACCTCTTTTGAGTTCATAGGAGTCCAACAAAAAAGTCCATCGTGACTTGATCCCATTTTCACTCAGGAATCTCAAGTCGCTGAAGCAAACCACCCGGTTGTGATGCTCATACTTCACCTGCTGACAATTTTCACCGAGCTACATATTCCAATATGTCCTTCTTCATCCTCCTTTACCAATAGTGTTGCCTCAAGTCCTGATACATCTTAGCGGCACCCAGATGAATGGAGTACCACAAACTGTAGGCCTCATGAAGTATCAACTCATGAAAAACATCCACATTGGGCACACATAACCAACCATCATCCGTAACACACCATCATCCCCAACAGTAACCTCCTTGGCATCGGCATGCAGAACCATGTCCTTGAGGACAAGCAAATGAGGGTCGTCATACTAACGCTCTCTGATACGATCATATAGAGAAGACTGAGAAACCACGCATGCAAGAACTCGACTGGGCTCCTAAACATCCAGTCTAACAAACTTGTTGGGTAAGGCCTGAACATCCAATGCTAATGGCCTCTCTACTGATGGCACATATGCTAAACTACCCAAACTCTCCGGCTTACGATTCAAGACATCGGCCACCATATTGGCCTTCCCGGGATGATATAGAATGGTGATATCATAATCCTTAAGCAACTCTAACCACCTCTGCTACCGTAAGTTAAGATCTTTATATTTGAATAGATGTTGTAGACTCTGGTCGCTAGTAAAGACCTCACATGGAACACCGTATAAATAATGCCGTCAAATATTTAATGCATGAACAATGGCTGATAACTCCAAGTCGTGGACTCGATAATTCATCTAATAGGTCTTCAGCTGTCGATACGCGTAGGCAATCACCCTACCGTCTTGTATCATCGTTGTGCCAAGGACAATATGTGTTGCATCGCAATACACAGAATAAGACCCCGAGCCCGTAGGCAACACCAACACTAGGGCTGAAGTTAGAGCAATCTTGAGCTTTTGGAAGATCTCCTCACAATCCTTGGTCCATTTGAAAGTAGCACCCTTCTCGGTCAATTTGGTCATAGCTGCAACAATAGATGAGAAAACCTCTACGAAACAACGATAATACCCGGCCAAACTAAGGAAACTCTGGGTCTTAGTAGTTGAAGCAATCTGGGCCAACTCTGCACTGCTTCAATCTTCTTCAAATCTACCTTGATCCCCTTACTCAACACCACATGACCCAAAAATGCCACCGAATCAAGCCAAAATCACACTTCGGGAGTTTTGCATATAACTTCTTCTCTCTCAAGGAATGGAGCACGATCCTCAAGTGTTTCTCATCCTCTTCCCAAATGCAGGAGTAAACCAATATATCGTCAATAAACACAATGACGAATGAATTAAGATAAGGCTGGAATACACTGTTCATCATGTGCATAAATGATGCTGGGATGTTAGTCAATCCAAATGACATCACAAGAAACTCCTAGTGACTGTACCGAGTCCTAAAGGAAATCTTTTGTAATATCTGTATCCCGAATCTCAGCTGATGATAACCTAACCGCAAATCAATCTTTGAGAAAACTCTAGCACCCTATAGCTGATCAAATAAGTCAACAATGCATGGCAATAAATATCTCTCCTTCACTGTAACCTTGTTCAACTGATGATAGTCAATACACATGTAAATAGAATAATTGTTCTTCTTTACAAACAAGGCCGGAGAACCCCACGGTGATACACTAGGCCGAATGAAACCTATATCAAGCAACTCTTGCAACTGCTCCTTTAACTCCCCTAGGTCCATACGATATGGTGGAATAGAAATGGGTTGAGTGCATGACAACAAGTCAATACCAAAATCGGTATTCCTCTCGGGCGCCATGGACGGAAGATCCACTAGAAATATATCTGGGAAGCCTCTCACTACCGGAACTGACTCAACGGTAGGAGTATCAGCGCTGATATCCCTCACGAAGGCTAGATAACCATCACACCCCTTCTCAACCATGCTCCCAGCCTTTAGAAATGATATAACCCTGCTAGGAACATAATCCAACACACGCCTCCACTATATCCATGGTAAACCTGGCATAGCCAGCGTCAAGGTCTTTGCATGAAAATCTAGAATAGCATGATAAGGCGACAACTAGTCCATACCCAAGATAACATCAAATTCTACCATACTAAGTAACAATAAATCAACTCTGGTCTCAAAACCTCCAATAACAACTAACACTTCCAATACATATGGTTCACAACAATAGAATCTCCCATAGGAATAAATAGGAGAACTTAAAGAATCATGAGATATGTCCAAACGCAGAGCAAAGTAATATGACACATGAATAAGTGGATCCTGTATAAAATAAGAATGATGCATCTCTATGGCAAATCAGAATAATGCCTGTAATGACTGAGTCTGAAGCAACTCCTACTGTCCTACCTTAAAAAGCATAGAATCTGGACTGGCCTCCCCCTCTAGGGCGACCTTTACCCGCCCATCCCCCACCTCTAGCTGGCTAAGCTGGTGGAGTGAAAACTAGGGAAGCAATCATGGTTTGAAAAACTGCGGACCTGACTGAATTCGTGTAACCTGAGTAGTCTTAGAAGGTGCACCCCTCCTGAGTTTGGGCAAGTCTCTGACCATATGGCGGGTATCGCCACACTCAAAGCAATCTCTAGGTGGGCGTTGCGGCTAGGACTGGCTCGGGCCTGGTCAACTGGACCAACTACTGAAGGCACCCTGGAGCAAAGTGTGCAACCTAAGACATCAGAACAACCGAAGCACTACTAGAAGCTAGAAGTGATAAATGAACCGGAAGGCTCACATAGCCCCTACCATGACTAGCTGTAGCTGCAGCGTGACCACCACTAAATCCACCTACACCATGAGGCCTCTTGGCCTTCCTATAATCTCTTACACGGCCTCGCATACCCTCAAACCTCTGTGATATCTCAACCACCCACTGATATGGAGTATCTGACTCCAACTCCCTAGCCATGTTGAATCTAATACCATAGCTGAGCCCTTCGATGGATCGACCGACTCGATCTCTGACTATAGAAACCAAAGCAGGTGTATGCATGGACAAATCACTGTATCGGCAGCATACTCCGACACTATAATAGTACCCTAGCACAGCTACTCAAACTGCACTCATCATGCATCTCTGAGGAACAAACTCTCTCAAGAAAAACTGTGAAAATCGATCCCATGTAAGTGAAGATGCCTTGGTTGGACTACCCACCTTGTACGCTCCCCACCACTGATATACTACTCTCTTTAGCTGGAACGTAGTTAAACAACCCTACTTGTCTCCATAATATCCATAGTGCCGAGAATACGGTGGCACTTCTCCAGAAAACCATGTGCATCTTCTGAAGCCAAACCATTGAAAGTAGAGGGTGGTGATTCTTGAACCTCTCGAGCCTAAGTTGTGCCTCTTCAAATGCTCCTACCCTAACCACATGTTGAACCAGAGTAATAGGTTGTTCCGGTATAACCTCTAGGACCTGATCAACCTAGAACCATTGCTCTAGGGTATGGGCCACGGGAGTCTGTTCTCCTCCCCCAGCCTGAGACGTGGCTGGCACAAATGGAATCAACCCTACCTGAGCTAAGGTACCGAACATGCTCAGGAGTTATGCGAGGGTCTCCTGAACTGCTGGGGTGGTAATAGGCGCCTCGGGTGCCTGTCCCACAACTACAACTTCTGGCCGTTCCTCTGTCACACCTCGGGCAGGTGCTCTGGTTGCACCATGTGTCCCTCCCCGGCCTTTGCCCCGGCCCTGACCTCTCGGAGATCTAGTAGGGGGCGCAGGCGTCTGATCGTCGGATCCAGCGGTGCGTGTCCTCGCCATCTGTGAGAGAATAGAAAGTCAAACAATTAGTTTTCAAAATCAACCAATTCGCACGATAAGGAATCAAAGAAGTGAGTTTTTCTATAGAGTTCCATAGCCTCTTGAAGATAAGTACATACGTCTGCACCGATTCGCAAGACCTTACTAAACCTACATATGACTCGTAATACCTATGGACCTAGATCTCTGATACCAGCTTGTCACGACTCCAATTTTCCTCCGTAGAATGTTGTGATGGAACCTAGTCTCTACAACTAGGTAAGCCTAACAAATAGTAATAACTTGACAGGACAATTATCAAAATGCTAGAAACAAAGTTGAATAACTGATAAAACCTTCTAATACAAAACATAATCTCAACATCCAAAACCGGTGGAACTGAGTTATAAGATCTTAAGATTAATTCTAGGATATCGAATACATCACTAACAAAATGAAATACAACATGAAGTAAAATAGGGAAGGTGACTCCGAGGCCTGCGAACGTGGAGAAGGTATACCTTCAAGTCTCCCAAGCAGCAACTACCAACAACCTCTAACTACCGGCATGAGCAGACGTACCTAGATCTGCACAAAAATATGCAGAAGCATAGTATGAGTACACCACAATGGTAAAAAGTAAGTATTGAGCCTAACCTCATTAGAGTAGTGACGAAGTTAGGTCAAAACACCTACTAGGATATAAATAAGCAGTATGGAATAGTTATACATATATGTAATATAAAGTGAAGAACAAACTGATACGAAACAAGATGATAACATGAAATAGTGCCGTAAATCAACAATGTAAATATCATAAAAGAAGCAACTAAAGGGGATACAATGATCACGTATGGACAACAACTGCTAGAACAATAAAGAATGAAACAACAAGAAATATTCCCACCAAAACACTTTTCAACATGAAATAAATAGCAAGAATCACAACGGGTTACCGCCTCGTGTATAATGAAATCAAAATCGAGGTACCACCTCGTATAATCAAGAAATCACAACTGAGGTACCGCATCGTATACACATTTCTCAATTTCAATACAATCCTTCATTATGCCACCACGTGAGCCTTACATTTGAAAATAGGTTTTGAAAATAGTTTTCTTGAAATAGCTACACGCACTTTAGCCTACCTTATGACATCGTGCGGCTTCATGTAGTTCCCCTAAAAGCAACACACACAAGTCCCACCTTATACCGCCACATGCACATAAACCCCAAGCCTTATACCGCCGCATGCGCGTCAATATGATATCATAATACCATGTACAACCCGTGTACCCACTCGTCACCTTGAGTACACGGATTTCACTTAGCACAAATGAATCAAACAATACCAATCCTAAGGGTAGTTCCCCCATATGAAGTTAGGCAAGATACTTACCTTAACTAGGCCAATTCAACACTCGGAAATAGCTTTCCCTCAAAATCAGCCTCCACATGACTCAAATCTAATAAAAATTGACTCAGTGTCATCAAACAATGCTAGGGAATTTAATTGCAATAGATAAAGTTAAGATCCTTACACTTTTCCCAAAAGGTCAACAAAATTCAAACTGAGGCCCGCCCGGCAGGTCCGATGGTAGATTCCGTCTACCTATGACCCCACGAGTTCATATATATAATTAGTTTTAAAATTCGAGTCCAAATCGACTCTCAAAACACAATTTATTGTTTTTCAAAAACTTGACAAATTTTCACTTTGATTCACATGATTTTGATGTTAAAATCTAAGATATGTTGATGGAACAAAATTAGAAATATATTAGAATCACTTAATCGATGTTTGTAGGTGAAAATCCCCTCTCCAAATCGCCTCCTACCGAGTCTTGGGTTAAAAAAAAAAGAGAATGAGTTCAAAAATCCCATCCTTCAATTTCTTTTCGTGTTGTATATGTCACAAACGCGACCTGGGGTTTGCAATTAGGAATCTCGCAAATGCGAAGAATCCCTCGCAAAAGTGAAGACCTTCCATTTCTGCTATCATCCTAATTGAGATGAAAATTTCTCAATTACGAGGACCTCCACAAATGCGACCGTGAAGATCACAAATACAAACCAGCTCTCTCCCAGGTACCTATCGCAAATGCAAACACTTGGTTCGCAAATACGAACCCAACAGACTTGGACTATATTCGCAATTGCGATCCAAAAACTCGCAATTGCGAGACCTGAGGCATCTATGCAAAAACCAGCACACTTAAACCCTATGAACACTCTGCTAAGCGTGCGAAACTCACCGGAGCTCTCGGCACTCCAAAAGAAACATTCACACAAGTCTAAAAGCATCATACGAACTCGCTCGCGCGATCGAAACACAAAAATAACATCTAAACTACGAATTGAACTCTAAAATGCATGAATTTTCAAAGAAATTTTCAAGAACTTCTAGAATTACAACTAAACGTCCAAATCCTCTCAATTCAATTCCAAACGTCACCAAACTTTGTAAACAAGTTCTAAATTCCACATACCTATTCCTACTCCCAAAGTAAAATTTCGAGCTCGATAGCTAAAAGTCAACCTACGGTCAAACTTTTCAACTTAAAATTGCCAAATTTTGGCAAATCATCACAAATCAACCTATGGAGTTCCAAAATAAATTTTGAGTATACGCCTACGTCCGAAATCACGATAGGAAGCTATCAGAGCCATAAAAACAAAGTTCCGGGGTCGTTTTAAGAAAAAGTCAAATCAACATTTTCAAATTTAAACTTCTAAGTCAAGAATCGAGGGTCCAAATCAACCCCGAAAGCTTCCCGGAACAAAACTAACCAACCCCCCAAGTCATAAAATCATAAACACAGATGTGTGAAGCATGGAAAGGAAAAAAAGGGGCCAATTACACAAAACAACCAACCTGGTCGTTCCAATAACACACCTTGTAAATATATTACCATGATCAATTGATATTCTTCATATCCATATTCCTTGTTCATACCCGAATTAATATAATTAGCACACGTTAATCTTTTTAATAGCCTTAAAACACTTTGAAATTTTTTGGGGTGTTACATTATCCCCTACTTAAGAACATTCGCCGTCGAATGTTTGTAAGTTATTTGTAGGCATACAATTATCCTCCTTTTATCTAAACCAATATCCCTAATTATTTTCGAATTCATATGGATCTTATACTTTCTTCCCAAAATATTAACTTTCTTAAAACCTCGAAATTTGGCTAACTCTCCACTTTCTTAAAACTTCGTCATAGCCTCCCTTGCAATTGGAACTATTTAAAAATTATTATCTGTCCAAAACAAGCCCCCCACACGGGCACCCACAAAAATATAGTTCAACAATCATAGGTTTATAATACAACATATTGTCGAGCCCCCACAAGGCTGCACATACATCCTCCATGCATAACAATACTCCATTTAGGTCCCACACGAAACACATACATCCTCGACGCGTCAAATACAAATCTAATAATTTTAAATAATTATATACATGCACCTCGCTCGTTTAAAACAGTGATTACTTCATATAGCAGTACCTATTACCATCCTGCACACATGTATTTTCTTTTTACCATGTATACACTATGAAATAACTAAAAATGCATTTCTTGCATACATCAAATGTAAGGCCACAAAAAACTTCACCTAGAACCTAGAGTTTCGTACAAACTTTTTGGTTTGGACATTACGTCAGGGATTTGAAGGAAAAACTTTGCAGAATATGGAATTTCTACGGTCCACTATGCGACCGTAGAACCTCTTCACGGACTACATCTCGGCTGCAGAGTGCAACAAAACTTGAGCCAATTTTAAAGATCATTACGCGGTCTATTATGCGACCGCATAATCATTTTGTGGACTGCAAATTTCATCACCGATTCAGCATGAAGATCTTCGAAGGGAGATTTTGCGGCACGTTATGTGACCGCATAACCGTTCTGCAGGGTGCATGGCTGCAGACCTGACCAGACCTGCCCCGTTTTGGAACCATTTTTGCAATCCCCTTTGCAGTTATGCGGTCCAGTCTGTGATATTACCTTGAAAGTTATGTACTAAAAATGTGTGCCAAATGATCTTATCATATTATGTTCTCCTTCGGGATTGTATTCAAACGTTACCAATGTGTTGAAATATTATGATTTCAATCATGTTTCAATTGCAAGTTATTATTCCAAATTGCGGAAGAAAACTCACTGTGCTTAAGACTCTTATTTTCTCCTATATATACTTGAAGTCTTGATTAGAAATTCCTTGTTGTTGATAATCCATGATGATTGTTGAAAGTGAAAGGAGTGAGTATGAAATATGAGATACGGCAAACGTGCCACGAACGAAAGTACACTTGTGGCCACTAGTGCCAATGAAATAAAAAGATGTGTGAAAGATTATGAAATGAATTGTAACTCCCTTTTATAATAAATATTTTAGGAGTATCGTTTAGTCACCGAGGAAGGGTAGGTTGAAATAACCTAACCCCAAAACTACATGTGCCGGTGTAGGAGTGACTAAGGGGTAAATCCCCGTATTGATGTGTTGATATTATTCCCCTTAAATGGGATGAGATTGATGTGTTGAGATATTTCCCCTTAATTGGGATTAGATAATTTCTAGCGAAAAGTGATGTGGACCCACAATAGATTGTGGTGAGACGGCTTAGCCGATCGGGCTGAGATCGGACGCCATATCGCGCACATGGTGGTGTTATGATTGGATGTCTTTGGGTGAGATGGCTTAGCCGATCGGGTGTGATTGGAATCCGTACTAAAACATAGTGGTGTAATCGGTACTAAAGATCTCCCAACCTAAAACATTGTTATTTACTTGAAATTTATCTTTCTCTTAGCTTGACATTGTTATATTGTTTGAGGCTCTCATTCATTCCATGTTTCTTTCTCATTGTACTGTTACTCGTTCTATTGAGAAGATGTTTAGTCTTACATACCAGTACTATTCCATATGTACTAACGTCCCTTTTTCCGGGGCGCCGCATCCTTAATGGATGCAGGTGGTTCCACAACAAGCGGCTTCGATCAGTGATAGCAGTACACCCTATTCTCGGCTTACTTGGTGAGCCCTACTTCATCTCGGGCACTTTGTTCCATATGTATAGTGTTTTGAGGTATAGCTAGGGCCTTGTTGCCGGAACCATCATACCACTCTTCTGTATCCATTAGAGGCTCCGTAAACATAGTGTTGGTTGTATCTTGGTTTTGGAAAAGTCAAACTAGAATTGTTTTATTTGTATCACATATTCCGCTTCAAAATATGAATGTGTAATGTATTTTTGGGAATTATAAATGTAGTAACTAATGGTAATGAAATTGGTTTTATTCATGAAATTATCTCATTGTTTAATTAGTGGAATACATCACTCTATTCATGGGTAAGGTCGGGTAGAAATCATCTAGCAGGCTTGCTTGACCGGGTTTTCTCGGTTGGGCGCTGGTCGCACTCCCCGAGTTCGGGGCGTGACATCAAAATCTTTCTTCATTAAAGAATATAACACTTACATAAATTGTTACTTTGCTTCATACATCATTTTAAACATTCGTTTCTCATAAGTCATAAGGGTCCATCAAATCTTAATTTAATCGATCCACTTGACACATGTATAGGTACTTTGGAGCTTACCTTTGAAAATTCTCAATTCTCACATGTTCAAAAGAACAAAATAATATTTATTCCAACTATCAAGCCCAAAGGTTTTTATTCCACATAATTCTACCTTCTTTGGTAATCTATGTTGCTTCTTGTACCTTTTCAAGTTACACGTTTGTGTATATCATGCCTTAATAATTTTTTTTTCACTTGCCCATTTATATCTGCCTATCTCCTCCATGTATACCTTGGTATCCATCATTTAAGGTTAGTATCCATTAGTATCTCATTCATTATCTGGGAGGCATTCAAGGTTCACCTACCCTTGTTATATTTATGACGTGCTTCGAATACCCTGAACTTTTGCTCATACGTGACACTTCATTTCTTGAAATTCACTTATTTACATATGACATAACCATAATGACGACATCGTCATGTCGAGTGTCTCCCAATCTATAGTGAGAGTAAGGGTCATCTCTTGTATCTTGGCGTCTTCACCTTTTGAAAGTCTTGGAGGTTTCCTTACACCCTCCTCTTTTCTAGAGATGCTTTAGGTCATCTATTGACATTATCCCAAATACATCCTTATTATTGTGATTCATAAGGTGCTTCGTATAGACTTGATTGACTCATATTCCCTTGCAAATTCAGTTCTTATCATTCCTCGACATCTCATCACGATAATTTGAGGTATAATATTTTCATATATCTTGGGACCATTTGGTTTCCTTATAAGTACCTTTTTGTACAAGTAAACGGTGATTGTCATACCAAGTTATTGTCTCAATTCCTTGATCTAAAATTTGCATTCCTATTTAGGGACTTACCTTCTTCTAAAATTTACAATCCTTTGTAAGCTCTGACACTATTCTGACAATACCAACTAACATCATCCCCTCATTTTCTTTTCTGTGAGCCATCAGTATTCATTTGAAAGTTCTTATTCACCACATCTATACATCTTGAGTATATCAGTCCAAACCTGTTTTCGTTCTTAAACCATCCTTCTATTTATGGACAAACCAACAAACTTTCCAAGCAACACATGTCTTATCTTGAACATTGATCTCCGTGCTTGTCACTTCTATATATACCTTGTCAGATAATCAATATGCTCAAGAATCGTCTCTCATTTCACGCGCAATGCACGATCTACAGTAAGAAGAAAGTGAAACCCCCTAAATATCCTTGTAGCCTCCCAGATATAAGTGTGGTCGGTGACACACGGATAAGAGGGACTCCACTTGACACGGCTCCATAGACTTCCTAAGACTCGACTTAGAATCTAATGCTTTGATACCAAGTTTGTCATGACCTAAACCCACGTGACTGACATCCGGTACACTACCCGACCCGAGCGAACCAAATCATATGATTCACCAAAACCATATGCATGAAAACCAATTTAACTGCGGAAGCTCTTTGAAAATCATACACATTTTAAAGTTAAATGTTAAAATATTTTTCCAATTCAAAATCACACATGACACAATTCATTATATTAATGAGGTCAAATGTAAAAAATATCTTTTTATATATGCCGTGTACCATCCCATTATTACAACTCATCACATATATATATGCAGCCTCAATACAAAGAATAGAACTACATATTTGGGCAAATGCCCGACTAACATAAAAAGACATCAAGATAGCTACCACAAAATATGTGATGGCCCAAAGGGTCATCTTATAAATTAAGACTCCATTCCAGGATCTTAGCCTTAAAAAAAGAATAATTTTATTTACCTCGATTTGCGTGTGCAATCCCGGCATGAAACTAGAAAGCTTTTATGTGAAAATATGGGAAATAATAATTTTTGGAATTTAAAATTTGGTTTTAGTTGATTTGGTTCAACATTTTTAGCAAATGGACTCGGACCTGTGTTCCGACGATCTCGGGAGGTCCGCAGTAAAATATGGGACTTGGGCATATGCCCGGAATTGAATTCCGAGGTCCCTAGCCTTAGAAATCAATTTTTAAAGAAAATTATTTTGCTGGATTTTTAATGAAATAAATAAATGAATTAATGTTGGAAACCGTTGGTATCGTGGACCTATTTTGGTTCCGGAGCTCGATACAGGTTTGCTATGATATTTAAGTCCTATTTGTGAAATTTGGTAAGAATCGGAGTTGATTTGACGTGATTCAGACGTCCGGTTGAATAACAGTGAAATTTGAGTGTTCTTGAAAAAAATGATGAGTTTTGAGATTAAATTCATAGTTTTAGATGTTATTTTCATGATTTGATCGCACGAGCAAGTCCGTATGATGTTTTTAGACTTGCGCGCATGTTTGGTTTAAAGCTCCGAGGGATCGGGTGAGTTTTGGATAGGCTACGAGATATTTTAAACTTGGAATTTTCTGTTGTCATAACTATATCTGGTGCCCTGACGCATTGTCCTTTACGTTCGCAATGCTTCTCTTGCGAACGAAGAGTAAAAATGTCTGATGGAGAAATCCTTCTTCGCGAACGTGAGGAGTTGGACGCGAACGCAAAGCACTGGGGGTAGTACCCTTCGCGAACGCGCCCACCCCACCGCGAACGCGATGTACAAATGGACCTGGGGGAGGGGGAGCCTACTTGTTCTATGAGAACACGTTCAAGACCCAGCGAACGCGAAGGCCATTGGGCCTGACCCATCACGAATGCGGCAGGCCCATCGCGAACGCGATGAAGGCCTGCATAGTCATATAAAAACCAGTTTTAAAATCTGGCAGACCCTATTTTTCACCAATTTTCGAACTACAAAGACCTAGAGGAGATTTTATTCACAAAAATTCATCCCTAAGGTGGTGGTAATCAATCCTAAACTCTTCTCTTTCAATTACCCAATGTTTTTCATCACTTTTCAATCCAAAATCAAGAATTTTCATGGTATAAATTGAGGGTTTGGGTAAAATTAGGGTGTAACGACCCGACCGGTCGTTTTGCATTATCAGACCCCATTCCCCTAAATGAAACCTCCCATAGCGGCTTATTATGATTTATGACTTGCGGGGACTGGTCGTCCGGGATTCGGGGATGTTTAGAGTGCTATAGAAATATTTGGTTCCTTAAGGTTGGCCTTTAAGGCTAAGTTTGAATTCGGTCAATATTTTTAGTAAACGACCTCGGAATCGAGTTTCAACTATTCCGGTAGCTTCGTAAGATGATTTCGAACCTGGGCGTAGTTTCGGAATGGGTTTCTGATGACCCGGGAGCGTTTCGGCGCCCAATATTGAATTAGGAGTTCCTTAAGTTCCTATTATGGTTTGGGACGTGTTTTTGCGCTATCGAGGTCCAAACGGAATTTCGAGACTGGGAATAGTTCCGTTATGTCATTTATGACTTGCCTGCAAAATTTGATGTCATTCCGAGTAGTATAGGTCGTTTCGGCGCGTTGTTAGCGAAGTCTAGAAAACTTAAAGTTCCTAACTTTGGTTCTAGGGGTTTTGAGGTGTTCCGAAGGCTCGATTGAGTCTGTATTATGATTTGGGACTCGTTGGTATATTTGGATGAGGCTCGGGTGGGCCCAGGTGCCTACCGGACACCACACGAGGCCAAAAACTAGCTGTAATAGCTGCTGGTGCACCTGTTCTGGTGTGACCGCAGGTGCGGTTGCCCAGTCGCAGGTGTGGGACCGCTCCTGCAGTCTCAGCCTCGTAGGTGCGACCCCCAGTGGTTTGGCCAATTCTTGCAGGTGCGGATAAAAATGAGCGTTGCCGCAGGTGCGGTCTCCACTCCGTAGGTGCGGGCCAAGGAATCCTAGTCCATTTCCGCAGGTGCGAGCTTTTGCTCGCAGGTTCGAGACCGCATGTGTGGTCCTCGAGCCGCAGGTGCGGAAACGCTATTCAGAAAGTGTGTTTTTATACACGGGAATTAACTCATTTCCCTTATCTTCTTCTTCTTCCTCTGGGCGATTTCCACCATTTTAGAGGGGCAAACGACCTGGTTATTGAAGGTAAGTAAATTCCACTCTAATATTAGCTTCATGCATGAAATACTAGCTTAATTAACTACCTAAATTAGTGGAAATTCAAGAATTGGGTAGTAACCTAGGGCTTTCGATAATTTGAGAATTTACCCATGAATTAGCTTTGAAATCAAGTAGAAATCGTATATTAATGATCCTTAGGCTATGGGTGAGTGTTTCCTTCGAGAATTTGTGGAATCCGAGCATGTGGGCCCGGGGTTGGATTTTAGAATTTCTTCAAAGATGGGAAATTTACTAAATAAGTATGAGAATTTCCATATTTTGAGCATAAATTAATGAATTTGTATAACATTTGGCTAGTTTCGAGTCCTCGGGTGTAGAGTTCGGAGTTTCGGGGTTGTTCTTGGTCCGGGAAATAGGTTCGACGCGAGGTGAGTCTCCTTTCTAACCTTGTAAGGGGAAATTGGCCCCATAGGTGATTATAAATAATTGCATCTCCTTATTTTCGGGGGCTACGCATGCACGAAGTGACGAGAGTTCGTGCGTAGCTACTACTATGTTATGTTGGGTAGTTCTAGGACTCACGAGCATGCTTATATGTTGCTTATGTGTATTCCTAAACGTATCTTGAATTGCTTATTATCCTTGATTTGGCATGAGAATATTAGTAAGTTGTGGTCCATGATATATTGCTTAGGATCTTTCCTTAAAGAATAATCTCTGATAATTCCCTTTAGAAAATTTTGACCCTAGTAAGTATCACGTCTACCTCTCGTCACTACCTCTTCGAGGTTAGGCGGGATACTCACTGGGTACATATTTGTTTATGTGCTCATGATGCACTTCTGTACTTAATTGTACAGGTTCTGAGGCTGGTGCATCTGGTTATCAGACCGGATCTCGATTCTGACCTCAGTTGGACCCGACTTCACGGTGGGCTGCTTCTCCTGACGATCCTCGGCGGCACCTTGGAATTTTCTTTTGCTTATTTCCCGTCTATTCCTTTTATACAGTGGGATTGTATATTTTGTTTTGTATATTCTGTTAGTATGCTCGTAGAACTTGTGACACTAGTTCCTGGCACACACGTAGTTGTTATTTTGGTTTACGGGTCTGTATCTATACATATTGGCTCATTCCTCATCATGACTGTTTCGATTAAAAACTGGCTAATTATCTTTGTCAAATCACGTTTTAACTTTTAAAAATCGAGTATATTTTAAAGTGTTTAAACTAATAAGAAGGAACCTTTAGTAACTTAAGAGTCGGCTTGCCTGACCCCGCTGTTAGGCGCCATCACAACCTCAGTTAGGATTTTGGGTCGTGACAACATGGTATCAGAGCACTAGGTTCACGTAGGTCTCACAAGTCACGGGAAAACCTAGTAGAGTCTTGCAGATCGGTATAGAGACGTCTGTACTTATCTTCGGGAGGCTATAGGGTGTTAGGAAAACCTCTCCTTATTTTTATTCTTTCATGCAGTCAATGGTTTACTAAATTTTGTTCTTCTATTCTCTCACAGATGGTGAGGACGCGTACATCCGATGTTCCAGATCCAGGAGGGGCCGCTACCCCCTTTGTTCGTGGCCGTGGTAGAGGCCCGCGTCCCCGAGCTATCCCAGTCGTACCACCAGAGGACCCCACTATAGAGGAACAGGGCGAGGTGCCCCCAGCAGGTCCTGCTCCAGTAGACTTTATGACGACGCCAGGATTCCAGGAGATCATGGGCCATATGATGTGATTCATGGACACTATGTCCCAGGCTAGTTTATTTCCAGCGGATCCTGCCACATCTCAGGCAAGAGGGGGAGCCCAGACCCCTACTGCCCAGGCTGCAGGCCAGACAACAACACTTCATCATACCCCGGGTACACTGCCCGTGGGTGGAGCCCAGCCAGTAGCAGCAACACCTGAGCTCAGACCAGCTGCAGACGACAATCCGTAGAAGTTACTGGATAGGTGGAAGCGAGTGCACCCTCCTATCTTCGGGGGTGAGAAGGGCGAGGATGCCCAGGACTTTATTGGTAGGTGCAGGGACAGACTGCACAACATGAGGATACTGGAGTCCCATGGAGTAGACTTCACTACTTTCCAGCTTGAGGGCAAGGCCCGCAGGTGGTGGCAGTCCTACATCCTGGGTAGACCAGCAGGTTCCCCTACCACCACTTGGGAGTAGTTCACTCAGCTGTTCCTGGATAGGTATATTCCACCCTCCAAGAGGGAAGAGCTGCGACATCAGTTTGAGCAGCTGAAGCAGGGGAAGATGTCAGTGACAAATTACGAGGCTAGGTTTTCTGAGTTGTCCCGTCATGCCCTTATGATATTGCCTACTGATGCTGAGAGAGTGCAGGGATTTGTAGCAGGGCTGCACTTAGCTATTAGGGCCAACATGGCCCCAGAGGTGGAGATGGGGACTCCCTATCAGCTTGTGGTCGAGATAGCTCGCCGGATTGAGGGTTATCGTTCGATAGGCAGAGATCAGGGTCAGCAGGATAAGAGGGCTAGATATTCAGAAGATTTCAGAGGTGCCCCATCCAGGGGTAGAGGTCAGTTCGGTAGAGGCCAGTCTAGCAGGCCTCCATATTCAGCTCTTCCACCACCTCCCCGTGGTGCTCCAGTGAGACCCTATTTCAGCGTCATGCCAGAGAGTTCCTACTGCCCACCAGCCATTCAGGGTTCCTCAGGCGGGTATTCAGGTTATCAGGGGTCTTCTATTCCTTACTTTAGTGCCATGCCGAAGAGTTCTCCCCGTCATCTAGCTGTCCAAGGCCCTTCTTCAGGGAAGCAGGCCATACCACCAACCAGATGTTATGAGTGTGGGAATCCAGGCCATATGAGGAGGACTTGTCCCAAGCTTCGGGGCAACACCGTTCAACAGAGCTATCAGCCTACATTTTCAGCACCGACAGTTCGTCCACCCAGAGGTGGAGGGAAAACTGGTAGAGTTCGTCCCAGAGATGGAGGCCAGGTAGGGGGAGCTCTGCCAGCCCCTATTCATGCCAGCGGAGGTCAGCCAGCTCCTGTTCATTCTGGCGAGGCTCAGTCTTCCGGTGCTTCCGCTAGATTCTATGCTATCCCAGCCAGATTAGATGCAGTGGCCTCAGACGCCGTGATCACATGTATTGTTACAGTATGTGGTAGAGAGGCATCCGTGTTATTTGACCCAGGATCCACTTATTCCTATGTTTCAGTCTTATTTTCTCATTTTCTGGATGTCCCTCGTGAGTCCTTGGGTTCTCCTATTTATGTGTCCACTCCCGTGGGCGATTCTGTGGTTGTAGACCATATTTTTTGGTCCTGTATGATTTCATTTTGTGGATTCTAGACTCAAGCGGATATCTTATTGCTCGACATGGTTGATTTCGAGATTATTTTGGGCATGTATTGGTTATCTCCTTATCATGCCGTGCTAGATTTCCATGCCAAGACAATTACTTTAGCCATGCCCGAGTCGCCTAGGCTGGAGTGGAGAGGTTCCTCAGTTAGTACAGCCAGCCGGGTTATTTCATTCTTGAAGGCTCGACATATGGTCGAGAAGGGTTGTCTGGCCTATTTTTCTTATGTGCGGGACACCACCGCCGAGTCTCCGACTATTGATTCAGTGCAGTGGTTCGAGAGTTTGCCGATGTATTTCCTTCGGATCTTTCGGGCATGCCTCCGGATCGTGATATTGATTTCTGCATTGACTTAGCTTCAGGAACCCAACCTATATCTATTCCTCCGTACCG
Organism: Nicotiana knightiana; assembly: GCA_005239525.1. NCBI lineage: Eukaryota > Viridiplantae > Streptophyta > Magnoliopsida > Solanales > Solanaceae > Nicotiana > Nicotiana knightiana. The sequence continues at coordinate 22,758 of ML389599.1, read as the reverse complement.
TATGGCTCGGAAAGAGTTGAAGGAGCAGCTTGAGGAGTTGTTAGCTAAGGGGTTCATCAGGCCGAGTGTATCGCCGTGGGGTGCTCCAGTTCTATTTGTAAATAAGAAGGATGGGTCTATACGGATGTGTATTGATTACCGCCAGTTGAACAAGGTCACCGTTAAGAACAAGTATCCTTTGCCGCACATCGATGATTTGTTTGACTAGTTGCAGGGTGCTCGTGTATTTTCTAAGATTGATTTGAGATCGGGGTACCATCAGTTGAGGATTCGGGCTTCAGATGTTCCGAAGACTGCTTTTCGTACGAGATATGGCCATTATGAGTTCCTGGTGATGTCCTTTGGTTTGACTAATGCTCCAGCGGCATTCATGGACTTGATGAATAGGGTGTTCAGGCCGTATATTGATTCATTTGTCATTGTTTTCATTGATGACATTCTGATTTACTCACTTAGTCTGGGAGAGCACGAGGAGCATTTGAGAGTTGTGCTCCAGACTTGGCGAGAAAAAAAGCTATATGCTAAGTTCTCCAAGTGTGAGTTCTGGTTGGATTCCGTGGCATTCTTGGGGCATGTGGTATACGGAGAGGGTATCAAGGCCGATCCTCAGAAGGTTGAGGCGGTTCAGAGTTGGTCGCGTCCTACTTCAGCTACAGAGATCAGGAGCTTCTTGGTCCTAGCAGGCTATTATCGCCGATTTGTGGAGGGGTTCTCTTCTATTGCAGCCCCATTGACTAGACTGACTCAGAAGAATGCCCCATTTCGATGGTCTGAAGAGTGTGAGGAGAGCTTTCAAAAGCTCAAGACAACATTGACCTCAGCACCAGTTCTGGTTTTGCCTTCCAGTTCTGGGATGTATAGAGTATATTGTGACACTTCGCGTGTTGGCTTATGGTGTGTATTGATGTAGGAGGGGGGAGTTATTGCTTATGCTTTGCGCTAGCTGAAGGTTCATGAGAAAAATTAACCTGTGCATGATTTGGAGTTGGCGGCGATTGTTCATGCTCTTAAGATTTGGAGGCACTACTTGTATGGAGTGTCCTGTGAGGTTTATACAGACCACCGTAGCTTGCAACACTTGTTCAAGCAGAAGGATCTTAATTTGAGGCAGCGCATGTGGCTTGAGTTGTTGAAGGATTATGATATCATCATTCTTTATCACCCAAGCAAGGAAAACATGGTAGCAGGTGCTTTGAGCAGGAAGGCAGAGGGTATGTGTAGCTTGGCTTATATTGCAGCAGAGGAGAGACCTCTAGCCTTGGACATTCAGCCCTTGGCTAATCGCCTGGTGAGATTAGACCTTTCAGAGCCTCATCGAGTTCTTGCACATGTGATTGCTCAGTCTTCGTTATTGGGGGAGATTAAGGCTCGACAATATGATGATTCGTGTTTGGCTGAGCTACGAGAGACAGTGGTTCAGGACAGGGCCAAGGAGATTATTATTGGCGAGAATGGTGTTCTGATACTTCAGGGCCGCTTATGTGTTCCTAAGATTGATGGCTTGAGGGAGAGGATTCTTGAAGAGGCACACAGTTCTCGGTATTCTGTTCATCCTGGTGCTACGAAGATGTATCGTGATTTGAAGCAGCATTACTGGTGGAGGCGAATGAAGAAGGACATTATGAAGTATGTGGCTAGGTGTCTTAATTGTCAGCAGGTGAAGTATGAGCACCAGAGGCCAAGAGGCATACTTCAGCAGATGCCCATTCCTGAGTGGAGATGGGAGCGCATCACTATGGACTTCGTGGTTGGGTTGCCTCGGACTTTGCGGAAGGTTGACGCGGTTTGGGTCATTGTGGATAGATTGACCAAATTGGCGCATTTCATTCCAGTAGCTACTATTCGGGAGATAGTCCAGTTGCATGGTGTGCCGGTGTCCATTATATAGATCGAGGTTCTCAGTTCACCTCGCACTTCTGGAGAGCATTACATGGTGGGATGGGTACCTAGATAGACCTCAACACATCATTTCATCCTCAGATTGATGGTCAGTCGGAGCGTACAGTTCAGATATTGGAGGACATGCTCAGGGCATGTGTGATTGACTTTGGAGGTCAGTGGGACCAGTTCTTGCCTTTGGCCAAGTTTGCTTATAATAATAGTTATTAGTCCAATATTGAGATGGCTCCATTTGAGGCTTTGTATGGTCGGCGATGTCGTTCTCCTATCGGGTGGTTTGAGCCTGACGAGGCTAAGTTATATGGCACTGACGTGGTGAGGGATGCTTTAGAGAAAGTGAAGTTGATCCAGGAGAGGCTCCACACAGCACAGTCCAGACAGAAGAGTTACGCGGATTAGAGGACGCGTGATGTATCATTTATGGGGGAGATAGGGTCCTATTGAAAGTCTCGCCTATGAAGGGTATTATGAGGTTTGGGAAGAAGGGCAAGCTGAGCCCGAGGTTTATAGGTCCCTTCGAGGTGTTGAGGCGAGTTGGGGAGGTTGCTTATGAGCTGGCCTTACCTCCCAGTTTATCAGGAGTTCATCTAGTTTTTCATGTATCCATGCTCCGGAAGTACCACGCCGATTTCTCTCACGTGGTTGATTTCAGCACCATTCAGTTGGATGAGAGGTTAGGATACGAGGAGGAGCCCGTTGCTATTATTGATAGACAGGACCGCCAGTTGAGGTCTAAGAGATTTTCTGCGGTAAAGGTCCAGTGGAAGGGCCAACCAGTCGAGGAGGCGACCTGGGAGTTCGAGGAGGACATGCGGAGCAGATATCCACACTTATTCAGCACTCCAGGTATGATTCTAGACCCGTTCAAGGACGAACGTTTGTTTAAGAGGTGGAGAATGTAACGACTCGACCAGTCATTTTGCATTATCGGACCCCGTTCCCATAAATGAAACCTCCCATAGCGGCTTATTATGATTTATGACTTGCGGGGACTGGCGGTTCGGGGTTCGGGGGGTATTTAGAGTGCTATAAAAACATTTGGTTCCTTAAGGTTGGCCTTTAAGTCCAAGTTTGACTTCGGTCAATATTTTTAGTAAACGACCTCAGAATCGAGTTTCGACGATTTTGGTAGCTTTATATGATGATTCCGGACCTGGGCGTAGGTTCGGAATGGGTTTCTGATGACCCGAGAGCATTTCGGCGCCCAATATTGAATTAAGAGCTCCTTAAGTTCCTATTATGGTTTGGGACGTGTTTTTGCGATATCGAGGTCCGATCGGAATTCCGAGACCGGGAATAGTTTCGTTATGTCATTTATGACTTGCCTGCAACTTGCATGCAAAATTTGGTATCATTCCGAGTAGTATAGGTCGTTTCGACGCGTTGTTAGCGATGTCTAGAAAACTTAAAGTTCCTAAGTTTGGTTCTAGGGGTTTTGAGGTGTGATTTTGAGTTTTAACGTTGTTTTGGGTGTTCCGAAGGCTCGAGCGATTCCGTATTATGATTTGGGACTCGTTGGTATATTTGGACGGGGGCTCGGGTGTGCCTAGGTGCCTCCCGGACACCACACGAGGCCAAAAACCAACTGCAATAGCTGCTGGTGCACCTGTTCTGGTGTGACCGCAGGTGCGGTTGCCCAGTCGCAGGTGCGGGACAACTCCTGTTGTCCCAGCCTCGCAGGTGCGACCCCCAGTGGTCAGGCCAATTCTCGCAGGTGCGGATAAAAACTCCGCAGGAGCGGGTTGCACACCACAACAAGGAGTGATAAGAGTGGACAGGTGGGATCGGGTTGCACGCCACAACATGAGAAATAAGGGTGATATATATATATATATATAGGGAGGATCAATAAGGGTGGACAGGTGGGATCGGGTTGCACGCCACAACAAGGAGAAATAAGGGAGAATATTCATGTTTTACTGTTTATAAAATAAAGGCTGGAACACTCATTGTTTTGTTTTCATTACTTCATATTCTGCTCTTACTGTTATTTATAGTGAAACTTGTTCTGTTTACAATTGTTGACACGTAAATATAGTGAAAGGCTTTGACTTAAATTGTGAAAATCCTTTTTATAAATAAAGTGATGTGATTGTATGGTGGGAGCGGGTTGCATGCCACAACAAGGAGTAATAAGGGTGGACAGATGGGATCGGGTTGCACGCCGCAACAGGAGAAATAAGGGTGATATATATATAGGGAGGAGCAATAAGGGTGGACAAGTGAGAGCGGGTTGTGCGCCGCAACAAGGAGCGATAAGGGAGAATACTTATGTTTTACTGATTTAAACATAAAAAATTTGGAAAAGTTACTATTTTGCTTCACTATTGTTTTTATATTATGCACTTATGATCATTTTAAAGTGGATATTTGGAAGTTTGGAAACTTATGTGAGAATCGGTTATAGCTGAGACCTGGAAAAGGTGGCTGAGTTATTTTATTTATTGCTACAGACTATTGTGTTGTCTAGTTTATTATTATTATTATTATTTCTTTCTTGCTTTAATATATATATTGTTCACAAGTTATATTGTTAATGCCCTGCCATAGCCTCGTCACTACTTCGTCGAGGTCGTCACTTACTCAGTACATGGGGTCAGTTGTACTGATACTACACTCTGCACTTCTTGTGCAGATCCAAGTACCAGTCAGAGTTAGGTCAAAGTAGTAGTTTACATTATTTGCACGAAGACACGAGGTAGATTTTTGGCATCCGCAGATTCCTGGAGTGTTCCCTTTATTATTTAGATATTGTTTTATTTCATTCGAAACAGAGTTACATTTGTTTCAACCCATTATTTGTAGTATTCATAGTAGTTCGTGAATTGTGACACCAGAACCTAGGTAGGCTTATAGTTATATATATTTAGTTCGAGGTTCGGCTTATTTATTCGGTTATTATTATTATTCATGGAGTCATTTATTGAAAATCATTAGATTTAGTTCATTTTAAATTGTCTGATTGTGTTTAAGTAAATATTCAAAGGAAAATGGTTAATTAAATTTCTAACATTGTCTTACCTAGCAAGTATTGTGTTAGGCGCCATCACGATCCCGTGGGTTGGGAATTTGGGTCGTGACAAGTTGGTATCAGAGCACTAGGTTGCATAAGTCTCACAATTCACGAACAATCTTGATAAAGTCTTAAGGATCGGTACAGAGACGTCTGTACTTATCTCTCAGAGGCTATGATGTTAGGAACAAACTAATTTTTATCTCTATTCTGTTGTGCGATTCTTGATATCTTAGAATAATACTGATTGAATTCTTCCATTCTCTCGCAAATGGCGAGAACACATGCTTCCTCTTCCGCTAACCAACAATCTGGTCTTCCAGCAGCAGCATCTCCTATTAGGGGCAGAGGCCGAGGCCACGTCAGGGGCAGGACACAACCTACTGCTCAGACAACAACTCTAGATACGGAGCCCCAGATTGAGATTGATGAGGGGGCTCCATCTCATACCGTTCTAGCTGGACCAGCTCAGGTCCTAGAGGGGTTCATTGCTACACCAGTACTTCAGGATGCTTTGGTACAATTAGTGGGACTGATGGAGAGTGTAGCCCAGACTGGCGCACTCCCGGTTTCAGCAACCGTATCTTAGGCTGGAGGAGGGGTCCAGACTCATGCTACCCAAACTCCTAATCAGACTACTCCTCTGATCCAGACCCTAGCAGCCAACCCAGTTGGGGTAGTTCAGACAATTGCGGCAACCCCGATTGCTGATGGGGAAGCTATGACTTCTGATGCTTTGTGGAAATTGGACAGGTTCATCAAGCTATTTCCACTCCATTTCAGTGGTACATCTTTTGAAGACTCACCATATTTTCTTGACCGTTGCTATGAAGTATTGCAAAACATGGGGATAAGTTGAAAGCAACAGGGTTGATTTATATGAACTGTGAAGTTTCACATTGTGGATTATGAGACACTGTGACCTGTGACTTCGTGCCAAGTGGGGAAGTCCACTGTCAAGGAATAGATTGCGGAATCATGTGTTATATCGGTGTTGGCCCAGAATGTATAAGGCCTGAGATTTTGCAAGAGATAAAACTGGGACTTGCGGTGTGTCTACCTCCTTAATAACCCTATACCCCAATACCAAAGGTGTTATATAAATAACTTTAAATCTACGGAAGGTCTACTCAGCGTGGAAAAAATCATGATTGTGGATTTTGGGGTGCTTCGGAGGGAGTGCAGTGGTCGACGAGCTTCTAGACTATAGGGTTCGTGCCAAGATTTATCTGTATAGAGATCTACTTTTGTGATCATTGAGCATCAATAGGGATGAGAGTTACCCCAAAGAATAACGAAGAGTATATGAATAAATGGGGTAGCTCAGCAGTGTTGAGTCAACATAGTAAAAGAAAAAATTGGCCACCGGTGTTTGTGGCAAGCCTACGGAGAGGACGACTAGCCATTGCAACATCAACTACTTGGATCAGTTCTCCCAAATGCTATTGATAGAATTTGTTTCTCAGACTCATTAAAGGATTCAATTATAATCGTAAAATTTTGTACGACGCAGAGCAGATTGGTACTTTATTTCGACTAGTGGTAGAAATTTTCCTAGACTTGGGAGAGCCATATTTCATCAGAGCACTTAGGCTACGTGCCCCATTACAGTTACAACACAATTTACATGTCAAGCTAGGGGAAAGGGGTCGGAATGTCGAAGGTGGAGGTTAGACTCTAGAGGTGGAGACCCACTCTGTTAATATACTTTCTATGGTATGGCTGAGGTCTCTATATCAGATAGTGTCATTACAATTATAATTTCTAGTTATTATAAAGTGGCAATTTCCTTAACTTGATTCGAGTATGAGTATCTAAGAAAGTTCTCCTAATATGCTCTACTCATGGGTGAGCTTCGTAAACCTGAAATCTACTTATGTGAATACTTGTATTAGGAGATCCTATGGAGATAGATATGTCTATCAATACGTGTTATGATTTTGCTTAACCGGAAAATATTGAAAAGAAGAAAATGGAATATTTCGATTGGCACGTGTGCATATTACTTGTGATTCAGAACTGAGGACGAGACCCTCGCGTTTTAATGTGATTTGGTATGTTTAAATCGGGCTACGAGTCGCGGTGGAAGTTATATCAGGACGAGGTCCTTGTGATGAAAATTCTTGTGCTTAAATCCTTTCTTGTGAAATTAAAATTTGTACTATAGTACTAATAGGAGTCATACCTGTTAGGTTTATTTGAAATTCTTTTTATAAAATCTATCTGAGCATAATTTGCCAAATTCATGTTATAATTATTGAGATTTAACCTAGAAGGTATGTGCCCGCCCATGTGATGTTAAATGAAACATGTTAATTTAGGTAGATAATTATGGGTTCTCCATGTGTCGCATCTCATTGTTAGTATTGTGAAGGTTTAAAAGGAGATTATTGTTAACGTGAAGTTATTAGATGATTCTGCAATGGATTATTAGCAACTATTAAGATCATATTGAACCAAAAAGGGTGTTCCATTTAAATGTTCGGACGAGTGTGAGGCGAGCTTTCAAAAGCTCAAGACATCTTTGACTTTAGCGTCGGTATTGGTGTTACCATCAGGTTCAGGATCTTTCACCGTATATTGTGATGCTTCTCGTATTGGGTTGGGAGAGGTATTGATGTAAGAGGGCAGGGTGATAGAATATACGTCTCGGTAGTTAAAGATTCATAAGAAGAACTATCATGTCCATGACTTAGAGCTGGCAGCCATTGTTCACGCGTTGAAGATTTGAAGCCACTACCTTTATGGCGTGCCATGTGAGGTTTACACGGATCATCGTAGTCTCCAGTACTTGTTCGAGCAAAAGGATCTTAATTTGGGGCAGAAGAGATGGTTAGAGTTATTGAAAGATTATAACGTCACTATATTGTACCATCTGGGGAAGGCCAATGTGGTGGATGCATTGAGTAGGAAAGAAGTAAGTATGGGGAGCCTTACATGTATTCCAGTTGGTGAGAGACCATTAGCTTCAGATAGTCAGACGTTGGCTAATCAGCTCGTGAGGTTGGATATTTTGCCCAGCCATGTTCTAGCTTGTACAGTTGCTCGGTCTTCCTTATTCTAGTGTGTTAGAGATCGGCGGGATGATGACCCACACTTGATGGTCCTTAGGGACACCGTTCGGCATGGTGGTGCCAAGAAGGTTACAGTTGGAGATGATGGTGTTTTGAGGATGCATGGTCGTATAGGTGTGCCTAATATTGATGGCCTTCGTGAGTTGATTCTTGACAAAGCTCACAGTTCTAAGTATTCTATTCATTGGGTGCTGCCAAGATGTACCAGGACCTGCGGCAGCACTACTGCTGGCGAAGGAAAAAAAAATATTGTTGCTTATGTGGCTCGTTGCTTGAATTGCCAACATGTGAAATATGAGAATCAGAGACCTGGTGGTTTTTCTTCAGCAGATAGAGATTCCTGAGTGAAAGTGGGAGCGTATCACTATGGACTTCATTGTTGGACTCCCACAGACTTAGAGGAAGTTCGACATCGTTTGGGTTATTGTGGATAGGTTGACTAAATCAACACATTTCATCCTCAGACGGACGGGCAGTCTGAGCGTCCTATTCAGATTCTAGAGGATATGCTCCGTGCTTGTGTTATTGACTTTGGAGGTTCTTGGGATCAATTCTTGCCATTAGCGGAGTTTGCCTTTATCAGTCAAGCATTCAGACGGCTACCTATGAGACATTATATAGTAGACGGTGTAGATAGCCAGTTGGGTGGTTTGAGCCGGGAGAGGCTCGGTTATTGTGGTACAGACTTAGTTTAAGAGGCCTTAGATAAGGTCAGGATTATACAGGATCGACTTCGTGCAGCTCAGTATAGGCAAAAGAGTTACGCCGATCGTAAGGTTCGGGTTGTGGAATTCATGGTTGGAGAGAGAGTACTACTTCGGGTATCGCCCATGAAGGGTTTCATGAGATTTGGGAAGAAGGGAAAGTTGAGCCCTAGGTATATCAGACCATTTGAGATTCTTGATAGAGTGGGGGAGGTAGCTTATAGACTTGCGTTGCTTCCAGGGTTATCCTCAGTTCATCCGGTATTTCATGTATCTATGCTCCGGAAATATCATGGTGACCCTTCCCATGTGTTAGATTTCAGCTCTGTCTAATTGGACAAAGATTTGACTTATGAGGAGGAGCCGGTAGCCATACTAGACCGGCAGGTTTGTCAGTTGAGATCAAAGAGCTACCCTTCAGTTCGAGTGCAGTGAAGGAGCCAGCCTGTTGAGGCAGCTACTTGGGAGTCCGAGTCGGATATGCAGAGTAAATATCTCCACTTGTTTGCCAGTTCAGGTAATTTTCTATGTCCGTTCGAGGACGGATGTTTGTTTTAGAGGTGGAGATTGTGATGACCCAAAGGGTCATCTTATAAATTAAGACTCCATTCCAAGCTCATTAGCCTTAACAAAAAGATTTTTATTTACCTCAATTTGCGTGCACATTCCGGGCGTAAAATCGGAAAGCTTTTATGTGAAAATATGGGAAATAATAATTTTTGGAATTTAAAATTAGGTTTTAGTTGACTTGGTTCAATATTTTTATAAAATGGACTCGGACCTGTGTTCCGATGATCCCGGGAGGTCCGCAGTAAAATCTGGGACTTGGGCGTATGCCCGGAATTGAATTCCGAGGTCCCTAGCCTTAGAAATTAATTTTTAAAGAAAATTATTTTGTTGGATTTTTAATAAAATAAAGAAATGAATTAATGTTGGAAACCATTGGTATCAGAGCCGTATTTTGGTTCCGGAGCTCGATACAGGTTTGTTATGATATTTAAGTCCTATCTGTGAAATTTTGTAAGAATTGAAGTTGATTTGACGTGATTCGGACGTCCGGTTGAGAAATAGTGAAATTTGAGTGTTCTTGAGAAAAACTATGAGTTTTGAGGTTAAATTCATAGTTTTAGATGTTATTTTCATGATTTTATCGCACGATCAAGTCCGTATGAAATTTTTAGACTTGTGTGCATGTTTGGTTTAGAGCCCCAAGGGCTCGGGTGAGTTTTGGATAGGCTACGGGATGTTTTAAACTTGGAATTTTCTGCTGTCATAACTATATCTGGTGCCCTGACGAATTGTCCTTCACATTCGCAATGCTTCTCTTGCGAACGCGGAGAGTAAAAATCTCTGAGGGAGAAATCCTTCTTTGCAAACGGGAGGAGTTGGACGTGAACGCGAAGCACTGGGGGTAGTACCCTTCGCGAACGCGCCCACCCCACCGCGAACGCGATGTACAAATGGACCTGGGGGAGGGGGAGCCTACTTGTTCTATGAGAACGCGTTCAAGACCCCACGAACGCGAAGGCCATTGGGCCTGACCCATTACGAACGCGGAAGGCCCATCACGAACGCGATGAAGGCTTGCCCAGTTATATAAAAACCAGTTTTAAAATCGGGCAGAACCTATTTTCACCAATTTTTGAACTGCAAGGACCTAGAGACGATTTTCTTCAAACAAATTAATCCCCAAGGTGTTGGTAATCAATCCTAAACTCTTCTCTTTCAATTACCCAATGTTTTTCATCACTTTTCAATCCAAAATCAAGAATTTTCATGGTAAAAATTGAGGGTTTGGGTAGAATTAGGGAATTTTGTAAAAATCAAATTTTGACCTCGAATTGGGGTCGAATTTTGAAACTAATTGCATATTCGGGTTCGGGGGTGAATGGGTAAACAGAATTTCGTCCGAACCCCAAGTTTGGACCAAGTGGGCCCGGGGTCTGGTTTTAACTTTTTTTGAGAAAACTTTGAAAAACAATGATTTGTCAGTAAATTTAGTTCATTTAGCATAAATTAATGATATTAAACTAATTGTGATTAGATTCGAGCGGGTTAGAGGCAAATTCGAAAGGAAAAACGGTAATTGAGCAGTGAGTGACCTGCGAATTTGAGGTAAGTGCTTGGTTTATCCTTGACTTGAGGAAATAGGAATCCCCCACTTAAATGTTATGTGAATTTACATGTGTGTGGTGTATAGGTGAGGTGACGAGTATCTATGCACCATTAAATTATTGTTAAACATGGTCCCTTCTCCGTTTCCAATTATTTGCTTCCGGGCTTAATTGTTTCAGGATCATTGATGTTTATATGTGTATTTGGATTCGTTAACTTATTGTTAAGTATTGTTTCAAGTATTTTGGAAGTGTTGGTTGTTCTCTTGATTTTGTTATGTTACATAAGGATTGAGTTGGATGTTAGTGTTACGTTATGTATATAATTTCCGGTTTTTATTGTGAAATGATAATTGATGAAGTTTATGAATTTTACAGCTTTTGTTTACAATTGTTGATACCAAAATGTTGTGAAAGGTTGGGCCTGAATTGTGAAAGTATTCGTAAATTAACTGATATGATATGCCTGGTAGGAGCGGGTTGCTCGCCGCAACAAGGAGTGATAAGGGTGGACAGGTGGGATCGGGTTTCACGCCGTAACAGAAGAAATAAGGGTGATATATATATATATATATATATATATAGGGAGGAACAATAAGGGTGGACAGGTGGGATCGGGTTGAATGCCGCAACACGGAGCAATAAGGGAGAATATTCATGTTTTAATGTTTATAAAATAAAGGCTGGAACACTCATTGTTTTATCGTCATTACTTCATATTCTGCTCTTACTGTTATTTAAAGTGAAACTTGTTCTGTTTACAATTGTTGAGACGTAAATATTGTGAAAGTCTTTGACTTAAATAGTGAAAATCCTTTTTATAAATAAAGTGATGTGATTGTCTGGTAGGAGCGGGTTGCACGCCGCAACAAGGAGTAATAATGGTGGACAGATGGGATCGGGTTACACGCAGCAACAGGAGAAATAAGGGTGATATATATATAGGGAGGACCAATAAGGGTGGACAGGTGGGAGCAGGTTGCGCGCCGCAACAAGGAGCGATAAGGGAGAATACTTATGTGTTACTGATTTAAACACAAAAATTTGGAAAAAGTACTGTTTTACTTTACTATTTTTTTTATATTATGCAATTACGATCATTTTAAAGTGGAGATTTGGAAATTTGGAAACTTATGTGAGAATCGGTTATAGCTGAGACCTGGAAAAGGTGACTGAGTTATTTTATTTATTGCTACAGACTATTGTTTTGTTTAGTTTATTATTATTATTTCTTTCTTGCTTTATTATATATCTTGTTCACAGGTTATATTGCTAATGCCCCGCCGTAGCCTCGTCACTACTTCGTCGAGGTTAGGCTCAGCATTTACTCAGTACATGGGGTCGGTTGTACTGATACTACACTCTGCACTTCTTGTACATATCCAAGTACCGATCAGAGTTAGGTGAAATTAGTAGCTGACATTATTCGCACGAATATACGAGGTAGATCTTCTGGCGTCCGCAGATTCCTGGAGTCTTCCCCTTATTATTTAGATATTATTTTATTTCATTCGAAACAGAGATACATTTCTTTTAACCCATTATTTTAGTATTCTTAGTAGTTCGTGAATTGTGACACCAAACCCTGGGTAGGCTTACGGTTATATATATTTAGTTCAAGGTTCGGCTTATTTATTCGATTATTATTATTATTCATGGAGTCATTTATTGGAAATTATTATATTTAATTTATTTGAAATTGTCTGATTTTGTTTAAGTAAATATTCAAAGGAAAATGGTTAATTAAATTTCTAACATTGGCTTGTCTAGCAAGTATTGTATTAAGCGCCATCATGATCCCGTGGGTTGAGAATTTGGGTTGTGACAAAATAGGAGTAGTGCCTCACCATATACTTTAGGAAGAGAGATATCCTAGCCATATCTGCATGCCACGTATCATACCCTTCATCTTGAAACATGTAAAGTAAGTGGAGCCCTGAAGATGGCCCCCTTAGGGCTGAGTACACCACCATGGTACTCAATAATTGTGATAGACACTCTCTAACTCAAGTTCATGGGACAAGATTTTACAAAAACAATGCAACCAATATTTTATATAAAGTGAGAAACAATTATATAAATCATACTCTTTATCATTTGAAATGAGAAGACAAGTGAATTATAAACCATGATATAAATTCTTAGAACATTTATATCAATCAAAGATTTTTAATAAACTCATACAAAATCATTTCAATTTTATTGAGTCATTGAAATTACTTTCGGATTCTTAGGCCTAAACATGAGAAAACCTTCTTTATCTTTCACCAGGAGTACAATACCGACACCGACATAATAAACACCTACTAAGTGATCGACCAAGCAACAAGTATGTGAACCTACTTGTCTGGGCGGCTTACCGTAGTACCGTACGAGTCGACTTAACCTCATTACTTTAAGTAATGATCTTTTGCCCTCTGAATGGGGGACTTTATCCCAAATCTTGGCTTAACCTTGGAATGTGTCCCTACACTGGTATGTGTAGTTCCATAGTAACGAACTCAATGTTCGAACCAATCTCGGTAGTCTCCACTAGTAAATCCTAAAACATTTGAATATCAAAAAATGATTTATAGCCTAATTGCCTCAAAGGATCTATTTTTATCAAATCATGAGTTTCATGACCAATCCAAACCATTTGAACAAAATCAAATGAATAACTTTTTTATGTTAATGCCTTTAGCAATTTAACATCAATCTTTTAAAGATACAACAAGTGCTACTCCATTGTTCAAATTTCAAAACACATACTTTTCAATGAAAATGTATCTTTAGTACTCAAATAGTTTATACTCTTATCAACATATAAGTTTTAATATACTTATAATGTTTTTCTTAAGTGTCATCTTGCAAACAAGTTTTGAAAATAAGATTTTTATATAAAATCACATGACAATTCAAGCTCAACAAACTTAGAGACACATGGTGGCATCCTTCCTGCTTGTCCCCACAAGTACGGGTGCACATTTATAAGTAATATCACATATTAACTCAAATCATGCTTTTAGAGAGAATCCATCAATAAGAGTAAATCATAATCAACTTACCTCAACCTTCAAGATCCAAATAATACTACACTGCTCCAATTGATTAAGAAGCTCAAATATCGCCAACAATTCAATATCTACCATTAGATATGTTAACTACATCAAACAAATACAAAAAGATTTATAAATATCTATTTATGCTTCATAATTCGGCCACAAGACTTCAACCATTCCAAATTATCCAATATGTCCACCAATTAGACTATTCAATTCTATTTTTATTGTTAAATAGTCAATTGAAATCATTAATGATACTATATTATTTACTCGACATCGCCAAGTTACTATTCATTATCTTCTCCAATAAAACTCTAGGTTCAAGAACATCCAATTTATGAACTAGTGTTATTTATTCAATTCGTCCATCGATTAGGTTATTGAGTTTACTAGTGTCATTAAAAACTCAAAACAATTTCAGTTATATCAACCCACCACTATTCACCTTCTTCTTCATTCAAAATATTATTTTCAAGACCCATTCTTAGATTTTATATAATACTCCATTATAACTTTAAATAAACATCGTAAACATGCTACCTATACTCCAATATATCATATATGTGAACTTCGAGTAAAGAAATAGCCTCTTGATGGAAGAATCTCACTTTTCTCTTTTTGATGTTCTTGAAGATTCAACCCATTTCCTATGGATTTTGATCCATAAAAATGTTAGTATTATATCAAATGATGTTATATAATTATTCTTATACCAAATAAACTTACCTTAAAGTGTAATCATGGTGAAAGAGTTCCTCCTTCTCTCTAGTACCCAGACCCTTCTCCAAAATTCCATCTCTTTCTCTCTACCTGAAATAGCCACTTTTATAACTTTGATGGCATGCATAGCTAAATACACCTCTAGCGTACTTACTCTACCTTCCTCTTCTGCTCCCCTTCATTTGACCACCTTGCTGGAATTAGCGACGCACAAGGAAGCGTAGCTACACACAACTCGCGTAACTAAGTTGCTGCTATGCTACCCTTTAGTAAAAAAATGATAATGTTTTGGTGGAATATCCAAATGAAAAACGGTTTGAAGCATTAAAAATAGATGCATAGATCTGTAATTTGATAGATCGTACACCATCTAAATCTTCATATATTGGGAGTTGTGCTCGTTTGAATTTAGATCTTGTGAAAACTCATTTGAAACTTTAGCCCATCATATAGTTTCCAACTTGACTTAGCCTTGGGGATATTCTTAGACCATAACCCATTATTAATACACCTTGTACAAATATTACCATGATCAATTGATATTCTTCACATGATTATTCCTTGTTCATACCTGAATTAATATAATTATCACACGTTAATCTTCTTAATAGCCTTAAAACACTTCGAAATTTTCTAGGGTGTTACAAGAGAACTAAGTTGCTTAGGCCTCACGAGTCATGTGCAAGTTAGTAGAGTTTTGCGGATCAGTACGAAGACGTCTATACTTATCTTAAAGATGTTACCAAACTGTTAGGAAAAACTTCATTTTCTTGCATTCTTGTCATGCAGATCTATTATTTCCAAAGCTTGAAACTTGACTCTTCTATTCACTCACAGATTGTGAGGACACGTGCGACTGGATCAGGTGGACGACCACTAGCACCACCATTCAGTGTCGCGAGAGGCCAAAGTGGGGCTCGTACTACAACCAGAAGGGCACCTGTGGAGCCTCCAACTAATCCAGCTAAAGAGCAAGTACCATATTATGTTGAGCCGGTAGGACCAGCTCAGGAACCAGTAATTCCCATTATTATTTCGGGCCTCTAGGAGACCCTGGCCTAAATTTTGACTGTATGCATGAGCCTAGCTCATACAGCTTTGGTTCCAGCTGCACCAGCCACCTCACAGGCTAGGGGGGGTGCCCAGACACCCGCAGCCTGTACTCCAGAGTAGCTAGCTCAAGGACTTCAGTCACCGGGGGTTACCAGTTCAGTCAATTATTGTTGCTCGGGCCGAGGTTGGTCCACCTATGAGTGATGAAGAGCAGAAGAAACTGGAGCAGTTTGGGAGGCTTAAGCCTCTAGAGTTTAGGGGAGTAGAGTAAGAGGAAGCTCAAGATTTTCTAGATAGGTGTCAATGGATTCTTCACACAACTGGTCTTTTAGACACTAGTGGGGTTGCATTTACCATATTTTAGCTGACAAGGAAAATATGTGATGGCATGCTTATAGGTTTAGCAGGCCAGTCGGCGCAGCATCACTTACGTGGCATGAGTTCTCAGTTCTCTTCTTAGAAAATTTTGTTCCCCTGACTCGTAGAGAGGAGTTGTGTAGGCAGTTTGAGAAGCTACGCCAGGAGGGTATGAAAATGGATCATTATGATATAAGGTTTTTAGATCTGGCTCGTCATGCAGTGTGGTTGGTACCTATTAAGAGAGAGGACCAGGAGGTTCGTTGATCGCCTCAACTATGGCCTACACTTCAGTTTGGCTCGAGAAGTTGAGACAAATGTTAGGATTGACCAGATGGTCGAGATTGCTAGGTTCTTGGAGCAGGTTCATAGGCTTGAGAGCAAGGGAAAAAGGCCCCATGGTTCAAGTGGTTTCAATGGTAACTCGTCTAAAGATCAGTCACATCACAGCAGAGGTCGTCCTTATAGGCCCGCTCAGATGGCTCGTCCGGTTCATCGTCGTGCATCAGTTAGCCATGGTTCATACAAAATGCATCTAATTTGGTGTTTAGTGCACTTCCAGCTTAGCATTTGTATCGTGCTCCATTAGTTCAGGGTTCTTCAGTACCGAGTTCTTCCAATGGTTATTCTAATTCTCGGGGTCCGATTTAGGCCCCGCATCCATCCCTAAATCGAGGTTGATTTGAGTGTGGGAAGTTGGAACATGTGAGAAGTTATTTCCCCCGCTTTATCGGAGGTCCAATTCAGTAGAGAAGTCAGACTATGACTACCAGACCAGTTACTACACCACTCGCTCAGCCAGCTCGAGGTGGGACTCAAGTAGTTCGACGTCGCCCTAGAGGGGGAGGTCGATCAGGTGGTGGTCAGGCTCGATGCTATGCTTTTCTCGCTAGGCCAGAGGCAGTTTCTTCTGATATTGTGATCATTGGTATTGTTTCAGTTTTCCACAAGGATGCTTTAGTATTATTTGACCCTGGTTCCACTTATTCATATGTGTCATCATACTTTTCTCGTTATTTGGATATTCCTCATGATTCTTTAGTTATGTTAGTTCATGTATCTATATCGGTAGGTGATTCTATTATTATGGACCATGTATATTGATCATTTATGGTGACTATTAAGGGTTATGAGACGAGAGTTGATCTTTTACTACTCAGCATGGTTGATTTTGACATGATATTAGGCATGGATTGGTTGTCTTCATGTCACGTTATTTTGGATTGTCACGCTAAGAACGTGGCACTGGCGATGTTGGGGTATCAAGGTTGGAGTGGAGAGGCTCCCTGGATTATGTTCCTAGCATAGTGATTTCACATTGGAAGGCTCAACGGATGGCTGAGAAGTGATGTTTGGCATATTTGGCCTTCATGAGGGATGTTAGTGTTGATACTCCTACCATTGAGTAAGTTTTGGTAGTGAGAGACTTCCCAGATGCACTTCCAGCAAACTTACTAGGCATTCCACCCGACAAAGACATTGATTTTGGTATTGACTTGGTACCAAGCACTCAGCCCATCGCTATTTCACCGTATTGCATGGAACCTATTGAGTTGAAGGAGTTGAAGGAACAATTGCAAGAATTACTTGATAAGGGCTTCATCAGGCCTAGTGTGTTGCCTTAGGGTGCACCCTGTTGTGTTTGTGAAGAAGGATGGTATTATGAGGATATGTATTTACCATCGGCAGCTGAACAAGGTTATTATCAAGAACAGGTACCCATTATTACCCATTGGTGACTTATTTGATTAGCTTCAGGGTGCTAGAGTGTTCTTGAAGATTGATTTGAGGTCTGGGTATCATTAGTTAAAGATTCAGGATTCAGATATTTTGAAGATGCTATTTAGGCGCGCTAGGGTCACTATGAGCTTCTGGTGATGTCTTTTGGGTTGACCAATGCCCCAGCCGCCTTTATGCACTTCATTAATAGTGTGTTCCAACCATACCTTGATTCTTTCATCATAGTATTCATTGATGAGTTTTCACTTGAATTGGTGGAGTTCTTTGGCCATGTGGTGTCTAGTGAAGGGATCAACGTAGATCTAAAAAAGATTGAGGCAGTTCAAAGTTAGCCTAGACGTCTTTACCTACAGAGATTCAGAGCTTCTTTTGTAGGTTATTATCGCCATTTTGTGGAGGATTTTTCATCCACTGCTGCACTTTTGGCTAGATTGACCTAGAAGGGTGCTCCTTTCAGATTCTCTGAGGAGTGTAAGGAGAGCTTTCAGAAGCTCAAGATTGTATTGACTATAGCCCCAGTGTTGGTGTTGCCTACAAGTTTAGGGTCTTACATTATGTGTTGTGATGCATCGCGTATTGGGCTTGGCAAGGTGTTGATACAGGACATTAGGGTTATTTCCTATGCGTTCCGTCAGTTGAAGGTCATGAGAAAAATTACTCTGTGCAAGATATGGAGTTGGCAGCCTTTTTTCACGCGTTGCAGATTTGGAGGCATTATCTGTACGACATTCCATGTGAGGTCTATACCTACCATCGGAGTATCCAGCATATGTTCAAGAAGAAGGACCTTAATTTGCGGCAGTGGAAATGGCTTGAGTTGCCAAAATACTATGATATCACTATATTATATCATTCTAGGAAGGCCAATGTGGTGTTTGATGCATTGAGTAGGAAGACTGAGAGTATGGGCAGTTTGGCATATTTACCTGTAGTAGAGAGGCCACTAGCCATGGATGTTCATGTTTTGGCCAATCAGTTTGTGAGATTGGATGTTTCAGAGCCTAGCTGGGTTCTTGCTTGCGTTGTGGCTCAGTCATGGAGCGTATCAAGACTCACTAATTTGATGACCCTCACTTGTTGGTGTTGAATGCAACGGTTCAACAGGGGAGTGCTAAGGAGGATGTGATTGGTGGTAATGGTGCCATGTGGCTTAAAGGCCGGATATATGTTCCAAATGTTGATGGGTTGAGATCTTTGATCCTTAAGGAGGCACATAACCCGCGCTATTCCATTCACCCAGGTGTCACGAAGATGTACCGTGACTTGAAACAACACTATTGGTGGAGGAGAATGAAGAAAGATATTGTTGCTTATGTCTCTCGATGTTTGAATTATCAACAGGTGAAGTATCAGCATCAGAAATTGAAAGGGTTGACTCAGAGATTGGAAATATGGAGTGGAAGTGGGAGCGCATCACTATGAATTTTGTCGTAGGCCTGCCACAAACCTTGAAGAAATATGATGTAGTCAGGGTTATTGTGGGCCAGTTGACTAAGTCTGCACACTTCATTCTGGTGGTGACTTCCTATTCTTTAGAGGGGTTGGCTCGGATGTACATCTAGGAGATTATCCGCTTGCATGTTATGCTCATTTCTATAATTTCTGACTGAGGCACGTAGTTCACATCAAGTTTTGGAGAGCAGTGCAGCGAAAGTTGGCAGCACAAGTTGAGTTGAGTATAGCATTCCATCTTCAGAAAAATGGGAAGTCCGAGAGCACTATTCAGATCTTGGAGGATATGTTACGTGCTTGTATTAAGGATTTCAGAGTTTCTTGGGATCGGTTTCTTCCATTAACAGAGTTCACCTGCAATAAAAGATTTTAGTTGAGTATCCAGATGGCTCCTTATGAGGCCTTATATGGGAGAATATGTCATTCTCCAGTTGGTTGGTTTGAGCCTGGGGAGGCTAGGTTGTTGGGCACTAATTTGGTTCGTGATGCTATGGAGAAGGTTAAGGTGCTTCAGCAGCAGCTCCGCACAACACAGTCCAGACAGAGATTTATGCCAAAATGAAGGTTCGTGATGTTGCATATATGGTGAGTGAAAGGTGTTGCTCACAATTTCGCCCATGAAGGATGTGATAAGGTTTGGGAAGAAGGAAAGTTGAGCCCTCGGTATATTGGCCCTTTTGAGGTGCTTGAGAGGATTAGAGAGGTGGCCTACAGACTTACCTTACTGCCTAGTCTATCGGTTGTTCACCTAGTGTTTCATGTTTCTATGCTTTGGAAGTATTATGGTGATCCATCACATATTTTGAACTTCAGCACAGTTCAGTTAGATGGCATTGGACTTATGATGTGGATCTGGGGGATATTTTGGGTCGGCAGGTTCGGAAGTTGAGGTCAAAGAATAAAGTGTCAGTAAAGGTGCAATAGAGAGGTCAACCAGTTACGGAGGCTACACGTGAGACCATGAAGGAGATGCAGAGTAGATATCCATAACTATTTTAGATTATAGGTATGATTCTAGACCCATTCGAGGATGAAAGTTTGTTTAAGAAGGGGAGAATGTAACGACCTGGCCGATTGTCTTGTGTATTGTAGCCTCATTCCCGTATTTATTTCCTTGTTTATGTTCATTTGTGGTTATGTGAATTGTCGGGATGGTTTTATTAGTTTTGGGGATGTTTCAAAGTGAAATGGGACACTAAGTCCCAATGTTGAAGGCTTAAGTTGAAAGAGTTGATCAGCGTTTGACTTTTTCTTAAACGACTCCGGAATGGAGTTTTGATGGTTCCAACAACTACATATAGTAATTTTGGACTTAGTCGTATGTCCGGATATTGATTTGTAGGTCCATAGGTCTGTTTGAGTCTTTTAGGCGAAAGTTGAAAAGTTGAAGGTTTGGAAGGTTGAGAGGTTTGACCGAGAGTTGACTTTATTGATACCAGATTGGGATTTTGGTTCCAAGAGTTGGAATAGTTCTGTTGTGTCATTTGGGACAAGTGTGCAAAATTTGAGGTCATTCAGAATTGATTTGATATGGTTTGGCATTAGTTTTAGAAGTTGGAAGTTCATTAGTTTCATTAGGCTTGAATTGGGGTGCGATTCATGATTTTGATATTGTTTGATTTGATTTGAGGCTACAAGTAAGTGTGTAATGTTTTTTATGACTTATATGTATGTTTGGATAGGGTCCCCTGGGCCTCGGGTGTGATTCGGGTTAAAATCAGATTCATGTTTGGACTTGAGGAAATGTTGAAGTTTCAGGTACTGGTTTGATCGCACCTGCGAGGATTTGGACGCATGTGCGAGGCCACAGAAGCGGCCATGTGTTTGTAGAAGTGGATTTGAATGGATCTGGAGAAGGTCGCAGATGCAAAGGGTTTTTCGCATCTACGAGCCGACAGATGCGTATGTTGTTCCGCAGAAGCGAAGATAAGCTGGGCAGGGTAGAGTCGCAGATGCGGAAGGTAACTGCAACTGTGGATGCGCAGGAGCAAACGCAAGACCGCAGAAGCGGTCCCGCAGGTGCGGAGAAGGGAAAGCAGGTGCGCTTAGTCGGTATTCCAAGTGATTTCCGTCGATGCAGATTTTTGACCACAAAAGCAGCATCGCATGTGCTGCTTAGGCAGCTGCAGGTGCGAGAATCACTGGGCAGAAAGTTAAAACGAGGGTTTCAGTCATTTTTCTAATTTTTGACTTTTGGAGCTCGACTAAGGGAAATTTTGAGAGGGTTTTGCTACAATTGAAGAGGTAAGTGAAGTTTAATAACCTTTGTTTTTAGATATTGATTACCCAGTGATTACTTCACCTAGTTTATGTGAATTTGAAGTGAAATTTGGGGATTTTAGACTATGTGGTTGGAGATTGAGATTTGGTGATTTGGAGGTCGATTTGTGGATGGAATTGGATAAATTTAGTATGGTTGGACTCGTAATTTAATAGGTGTTCGAATTTATGAATTTGGTCGGGTTTCAGGATGCAGGCATGGGGTTGACTTTCTGATTTTGAATAAAGACCTTAGCTTTATTGTTTGGGAATGTCTCCTATGACTATTATTGATGGTATTAAGTTGTTTGTGACTAGATTCGAGTCGTTCAGAGGCGGATTCGTGAGGCAAGGGATATTTGGAGTATTAAGTTGCACGTTTTGAGGTAGGCAACATTTCTAAACTTAGCATTAAGGGTAATTATTCTTTGAAAATATATTATTTGTGATGTGTTGAGGTGACACACATGCTAGGTGATGTGCGTATAGGCGTGCACCGGAATAATCATGATCCGAGTTGACTTTTGAACAATGTTGTTATCAAACCTAGTTTTATTCGTGTTATTCCTACTTGTTAGATTAATTGAGCTATGATTCATGTTAGAAATCATATTTAGACTATAGCGTTATTTGATTGAGACCTGATGAGGTTATTTATGTTGTTTTGGGTTATCTGATTTAACTGTAATTTTATACTCAGTCATAATTTTTCATTTGCATATCGTACCTCAATCTCTATTCATCATTCGTTGTGATATCACATGTTATCATTGTTTTACCATATGTGGTGTTGTTGAGCTGAGTGATATGAGATTGTGAGCCCTTGAGACTTGAGAGGTTGATGACTGAGGTGCGCCTTAGAGTCGAGTTAAGAGTATTATTGTGGATTGGGTTGCACGCTCTTTATTTATTTATTTATTTATTTATTATTATTATTATTATTGTTGTTGTGGTCGTCGTCGTCGTCGTCGTTGTTGTTGTTGTTGTTGTTGTTCTTCTTCTTCTTATTGTTGTTGTTGTTCTTCTTATTATTGTTGTTGTTGTTGTTCTTCTTCTTCTTCTTCTTCTTCTTCTTCTTCTTCTTCATCATCATCATCATCATCATCATCACCATCATCATCATCATCATCATTATTATTATGATTATTATTATTATTATTACTACTATTATTATTACTACTATTATTACTACTACTATTATTACTACTATAGTATTATTACTATTATTATTATTATGATTATTATTATGATTATTATTATGATTATGGATCGCTTCCAATAAGGTTCAGGAGTAAATTACTAGAACTCCAGTCCTGGCCGGTTACTAAC
>ML389598.1:81974-92262 GCA_005239525.1 Nicotiana knightiana | reverse complement strand
TAACTTTTGGAAGAAATTTCAGCAAGGTTTGGGTACTCAGGTAAATCTCAGCACAACTTTCCATCCATAGACGAACGGTCAAGCGGAACGGATTATTCAGACGCTTGAAGATATGTTGCGGGCTTGTGTTTTATATTTCAAGGGTAGCTGGGATGATCACTTGCTGCTTATAGAATTTGCTTACAATAACAGTTTTCATGCTAGTATTCAGATGGCCCCATTTGAGGCATTGTACGAAAGGAGATGTACATCTCCGATCGGGTGGTTTGAGGTTGGTGAGGCAGAATTGTTAGGATCATATCTTGTGAACCAAGCTATGAAAAAAGTTAAAGTCATTCAGGAAAGGGTGAATATTGCTCAGAGTCGTCAGAAATCCTATGCGGACGTCCGTCGAAGAGATTTGGAGTTTCAAGTAGATGATTGGGTATTCTTGAAGGTGTCTCCCATGTAGGGAGTAATGCGATTTGGGAAGAAAGGGGAAATTGAACCCAAGGTATGTCGAGCCATATAGGATTTCTCAAAGGATAGGACAGGTGGCTTATAGGTTGGAATTGCCCCTTGAGATGTCATTAGTGCACCCGGTGTTCCATGTGTCTATGTTGAAGAAAGTGGTTGGAGATCCATCAACCATCGTGCCAGTTGAGACTATTGAGGTTAATGAATAATTATCGTATGAAGAGGTTCCGGTTGCTATTCTTGATAGGCAAGTCGGTAGATTGAGGAACAAAGAAATTGCTTCAGTTAAAGTGTTGTGGCGAAGTCAGCAAGTTGAGGAAGCCACGTGGGAAGCGGAAAATGAAATGAAAGAAAAATATCCCCATTTGTTTGAATAAGTCTAGTAGTGATCGTGCGAATTGTCATCTCTAAGCAATTATATGTTATGTTCAATTTTTTGCAAAAGCACCCCATTTTCCCTTAATTGCTCTACTATTGTAACTTCTCAAGTTGTGCCAAAATTGTGTATGTTGTGACTATTTGAGTAACGCGCAACCCCTTGGAGTGAATGAAATTATGTGAAACTCATGTGATGGTTAAATGATTAATTGAAGTGTAGATTGGTAATTATTAATTGAAGTGTAGATTGGTAAGGATTACTTGAAGTGTATATGGTATGTTGAAGTAATTGAATTATATGGGACTTGTCGAGGTGACCAAACTATGTGCAAGGCCATGAAATAACTAATTATGTGTGGAATTGGTTAAGAACATGTGTTTCGGGGGCTCTCTAACAGGTAGATAGGCCTAACTACAGAGGAAACTCTGGCGAAATTTTCAGAAAATATCGGAGTTAGTAAAATTGGGGGTTGGCAGATTGTGTTTTCAAACCAAATGATTTTCCGATCCTCATTCTAGGACGAATGATTATAAGTGGGGGGGGGGGGATGTAAAGACCCGTAAATTTTCTATGTCTAAAATAATGCCCGAATAGGTCCCTATGCTGTTGCAACCGTAGAAATTCTTAAAAACGGTCCTATTTTGAGTAAAAAGTATCCCAGAACTCGAAAAATTAAATTTTCCAGAAATTGCGCGTTATGCGACGCACTATGCGATTGCATAACAGGTGCGCGGACCGCATAGTGGTCGCATACCTGGACAGTAGCCTGTCCAAATTGAGGACAACTATGCGGCCCGAAATGCGATAGCATTTTGGGTATGCGGACCGCATAGTTATCGCATTCTTGCCCCATGGTTTTTGCGAGGGAGGTTATGCGACGCACTATGTGATCGCATAACAGGTATGCGTACCGCATAGTGGTCGCATACCTGCATTCGTGACCGTATTTCTGTGTCGGGGCTCCTATTTTCTAAATTTAAGACCCGACTCCCTGTTTTATAAAACACCCCTTCCATTCATTTTTAACAATTTTCTGACCAAAAATAGAGAGAGAAAAAGAGAGTTCTTGAGAGAGAAGGTTTCAACATCATCCAATTTGATTTTTCAAAATCACTCAAGCCCGGAAATTATCGAGTTATTTTCATCTTCTTCACCCAAAGAGGTAAGTCTTCATCCTATTTCCCCAATTTCTCAGATTTTGGGTAAGAATAAACACACATAGGTTGGTTCTTGAAAATAAAAAGTGAAATCTTGCATGCATGTGAGTTAAACCCCGTAATCTAGTAAAAAGAAAAACAAGTTTGGGTAATTATTCTCAAAAAGGGGGTTAGTAGTCTAAGGGGTCACATAGTGTTTGATAAAATGCTCAATTGAGTACAAGATTCCTAATTCTAAGTGAAATATGTCACATTGTGGAATAGATTGACGGTGCTAGACGGTCCGGTGAATTGTGATAGAAATTAAAAAGGGGACGACTCGAGGTATGTATGGCTAACTTTAATCTTCGTAGAGTCACCTTGTTGGTGTCCGAACATTAGGTATGAGTGTCTTGCTGAGTATATGTGAATTGATTGTCCGGTTGTGCTGAGGTGTGAGATTTCATTCTCTGATTTTTCTCAGTCGACTATCGTGATAATTCAAATTGTGAAAGATGACTTCTATGTGATTTCTCTATCATGTGCAAGGTTCGTTAAATGTTTGAGTATGTTGGTATGAAAGAATGGTAACAAACTCAAATGTGTAAATGTATCTAAGTGATCAAGGATGTGTAACAAGTGTTGAAAGGGAGTTGTGATTTGATCTAACTGAACTAAATGACCATGAAAATATCGTATATGACTCATTGTTGGCAAGGTTTATTGTGGCTTAACTTCACATGGATGGTTGGTTATAATGAATTTATATTCTTGTTGATGAGCATCTTTGTGGTTGAATTAATGGATGATATAGACTATTATGAACACATGATTGGTTGGGTGTTATGAAATTGTACTCTTGATGATATGAAACCCTGTGATTGAATTGTGGGTTGTTATTGTTTGCCATGAAATGTGATGGTCCGGTGGGATCGGGTTGCACGCCGCAACAAGAAGTAATAAGGGTGGAGAGATAGCAAGGGTGGAGTGTAATGTGTACGGTGGGATCGGGTTGCACGCCTAAACACGAAGTAATAAGGGTGGAGTGTAAACTGTATGGTGGGATCGGTTTGCACGCTGCAACAGAATGTAATAAAGCTGAAATGTGATTGTGTTGAAATAAGAATCTGTGAGGCTTTCAGTTGTATTTGTTTCTGTATCACTGTGCACTATGTGTTGGTTACTTTAACTGCTTTCTATCTGTGCATCTCTTGATTTTACTTTGAGTAAAGTTTTCTCATACATACTAGTACTATTCCACAGTACTAACGTCCCTTTTTGCCGGGGGCGCTACATATTTATATGGATGTAGGTGGTTCTATAGCAGGTAGCTCAGTTTTCCATTAGTGGTGCCTCCTCCTCATCTTTCAGCAGTACTGGTGAGCCTCACTTCCTCTCGGGCCCGTGTGTAATCCATGCCATCTCTTTTGAGTCTGTTATGTATTGTAAGGTATAGTCGGGGCCTTGTTGTCGGCAAGTATTGTATAAACTCCTAGTATTCGTAGAGGCTCTGTAGACAAGATGTGGGTGTATATATATGTATTTTGGGTAGTAACTGTACGTATTTGTAATTGTGGTCCGTATTGGAAAGTTATGTATGTATTGTGTATGTTTTTGGGAATCAACTGTTGAAATTCTAAAAGACAAATGATCTTGAGTTTATAAATCCACTCTTAAATCCTAAGTTGATATTTCATTTGGAATATGGTACTTTGTATATACGGGGGAAACGCGTTGGGTAGGAAAGGCAATCCAGGTTCGCTTGACCGGGTTCACCTAGTTAGGCGCCGGTCTCGTCCCTCAGTTTTGGGGCGTGACAAAAACTTCATGCAGATGTGCCCGTTTTTAACATTGTCTTTGAGAAAATGATGTCTCACATCAATATGCTTGGTTCTCTTGTGTTGAAATGGGTTCTTTGCCATGTTGAGGGCGCTGGTGTTATCACATAGGAGTGGCACACTGTCAATGTATACCCCAACAATTATTGTTTGATCCACATCAGCTGAGCACAGCAAGATGCGGCTGCAAAATATTGTGCTTCAGCTGTGGAGAGAGCCACCTAGTTTTGCTTCCTTGTCCCCCATGAAATTAGGCAAGACCCAAGAAAATGAGCCATTCCTAAAGTGCTTTTCCTGTCCACTAGATAACCTGTATAATCAACGTCAGCATAACCAACAAGATTGAAATTGTCACTTGAGGGATAGTACAGAACCAGGTCCTGTGTGCCCTTGAGATAGTGTAGGATTCTTTTGGCAGCCTTTAGGTGAGACTCCTTAGGAGTTGATTGAAACCTGGCACATAACCCACACTAAACACAATATCTGGCCTGCTTGCAGTGAGGTAGAGTAGAGAGCCAATGATTCCCCTGTACATTGTTTGGTTTACAGGAGATCCAGAGTCATCCATGTTAAGCTTGGTTGCAACTGCAATAGGGGTGTCGATCACTTTTGATTCCTCCATGTCGAATTTTTTCAGCAGCCCCTTGATGTATTTCTGTTGACTAATACAAGTTCCCTTTGTAGACTGCTTCACTTGAAGACCCAGAAAGAAGTTCAGTTCCCCCATCATACTCATCTCGAACTTACTGCCCATGAGTTTGGCAAATTCCTTACATAGTGAGTCTATTGTAGCCCCAAATATGATGTCATCCACATACACCTGAACAATGAGCAGGTTCCTTCCCCGTTTCTTCAGGAACAATGTGTTGTCAATCTTTCCTCGAGTGAACCCATTGTTCAGCAGAAACTTTGATAGTCTCTCGTACCAAGCTCTAGGAGCTTGCTTCAAGCCATACAAAGCCTTGTCTAATTTGAAAACATACTCAGGGTGTACATGACTTTCGAAACCCGGAGGTTTCTTAACATACACTTCTTCTTTGAGAAAACCATTCAAAAAGGCACTCTTCACATCCATTTGGAACAAAGTAAATTCCATATGTGATGCAAAAGCAATAAGAATCCGGATGGCTTCCATACGAGAAACATGAGCAAATGTCTCATCATAATCAATCCCTTCTTCCTGATTGTATCCTTGAACAACAAGCCTTGCTTTGTTCCTTGTGGTGTTTCCATTTTCATCCAGCTTATTCCTGAACACCCACCTGGTTCCTATGATGGTTCTATCTGAGGGTCGAGGTACCAGGTGCCAAACCTTGTTTCTCTCAAACTGGTGCAACTCCTCTTGCACAACAACGATCCAGTCTGCATCCTTCATAGCTTCCTTGATATTTTTTGGTTCTATTTGGGATAGGAAGGCTGAAAAGGCTAGGGAGTTTCTGGTTTTGGATCTAGTTTGAACTCCTGAATCAAGGGGAGTGATTATGTTATCAAGGGGGTGAGAGCTTTTGTGTTTCCAATTTGGGACTTGGATTTGGTTAGTGGAGGAACTTGGTACATCAGAAGGATTTCCCTGCATTCCTTATTCCGCAACCTGTGGAGTGCCTTGCACAGCATCTCCAACTCTTTCTTCAGCTTCAGTAGTGGTAATTGGGGTACCAGGTTCCTCATGTGTATTTGAGGAAGTGGTTGCATTGCCTTCACTTATTTCCCTCATCTGACTCATCATGTCAGCTTTTCCATTTGAGACATCTGATATTTCTCCAGGAACCAAAAGTGGTTCATTGTCTTGATCATCACTATTTCCTTCCTCGTTTTGGGAAGGTGTCTCATTGAATAGCACGTGAACACTCTCTTCTACACATTATTCTCTTGTTGTACACTTTGTAGGATTTTCTTTGAGAGGAATATCCCAAAAAGACTCCTTCATCACTTTTTGCATCAAATTTTTCAAGTTGATCCTTCCCATTGTTCAGGACATAACATTTGCATCCAAAGGCTCTCAGATGAGTTATCTTTGGCTTTCTTCCATTGAGCAGCTCATAGGGGGTTTTGTTTAGGAGGGACCTGATCATGCACCTGTTCACCAAATAGCATGCAATGTTGATTGCCCCAGCCCAAAAATATTTTGCAATCCCACTGTCAATAAGCATTGTTCGTGCCATGTCTTCCAGAGTTCTGTTTTTTCTTTCGACCACACCATTTTGCTGAGGAGTCCTTGGAGCTGAGAAATTGTGAGTGATTCCATTTTCATTGCAAAAATTATAAAATTTTTCATTATCAAATTCTGTCCAATGGTCGGATCTGATGCAAGCTACTTTCAACTCCATCTTCACTTGGATTTTCTTGACAAATGCCACAAATACTTCAAAGGTTTCATCTTTTGCTCTAAGAAACAATGTCCAAATGAATCTTGAGTAGTCATCCATAATCACGAAAATGTACTTCTTTCCACCCCTGCTTGGAATCCTCATTAGACCACACGGATCCATGTGAAGAAGTTCAAGAGGTTTTGATGTGCTAACATCCTTCTTTGGCTTGAATGATGATTTCACGTGTTTTCCTCTGGCACATGAATCACATACTCTCTGTTCCTTGAACTTTGAGTTAGGCAGACCGCGAACCATGTCCTTCTATATTAGTTTATTCAACAGAGAGAAGCTTGCATGACCCAGTCTTCTATGCCACAGTTCTGCATCATCATCAACTGCTTTTAAGCAGTTTACCTCACCAGCTTCCTACGATTCAAAGTCAACAACATAGATGTTCTTGTGTCGCTTGGCTATCAACACTACTTCACCAGTTACTAGGCTAGTAACTATACATACTTTGGATAAGAATTCAACTTTGTTTCCTTTATCACAAATTTGTGAAACACTCAAGAGACTATACTTCAAACCGTCTACATAGTACACGTTCTCAATTGAGTGTTCAAGAGATCTTCCAACACCGAGAATGTACCCCCTTTTTCCATTGCCAAAGGATACATCTCCTCCTTGCAGGGCTTTCAGTGAGAGAAAATCCATGGTGTTCCCAGTCATGTGCTTTGAGCATCCACTGTCCATGATCCATTGCAGTCCTGTTCCTCTCACTGGTCCCTGCACATAAAAGTTAAGGGTTAGATTTAGAAACCCAAACAAGTTTGGGTCCCTTGTAGTTAGGAAAAGGATGAATAAGAGCTCTTCTAGTCCAAACAGGCAAGAATCTAGGACCTGGTCCCCCTGGTGGAGTCACTTTGTCAGCAAATATTTTGTTTTTCTGAACATATTGAACTCTGGCAGGGCAACTTTCTTTAAAGTGCCCATTATTCCCACAGTGGGTACAGAGCCAGTTGTCTGGGACAGTGACATACTTGCTGTGATGGTTGTAAGGAATTTTCTCCTTTTGGAACCCGATCCCTTGCCTGTTTCCACTGTTGTTAAAGTACATGGCAGTGACAACATCTGTGGACCAGGTCCATTACAGTGATTTATCAAGATCCATTTTTAGTTTAACCATTTCAGCTTGAAGTTGCCTGGTTTTCTCAAGTTCACAACACATGCTTGTTTTGACATCAGTTAGTTCCTTTTCAAGATTAATGTACTTCTCACTAGCTACGTCCTTCCCTTTCTCTATGCTCACTTCCCTATGTTCTAATTTGAGTTCCTCAATTGTTTCCTCTAGGTCTGTGATCACCACCAAAAGATCATCTCTTTCTTGTTCAACAACATTAATTTTCTCAACTAAAGTATTCTTCTTAGTGCTCAGGTTCTCCACTGTTTCCTTCAGGTCTACTACCACTACAATTAGATCATCTCTCTCATCTTCTGCATTATTTGTCTTTTCACCTAGTGCTTCCTTTTCTTTCTCAAAATTACTTATGGTCTCTTTTAGGTCCACAACTACCACTATCAAGTCATCTCTCTCATTTTCTACACTGTTTAGTCTACAAGTTAGAGATTATTTTTCTTTTCAAGCTCACTTATGATTTCTTTTAAATCTACCACACAAACAACTAGATCATCTCTAGACTGTTCAGTTTCTCCTAGCTCTATGGTCAAAGAATCTTTATCATCAACTAGGCTGTAGTAAGCATCAATAAGAACATTTGCTAATGACATTAACTTTTTTGAGAAGTAGGATTTCAAATTTCTCTGAACATCCCTGAAATTTACCTCATCATTTTCACGCTCTTCATCATCATCGGACTGGGCCATTAACACGAACAATGAATCATACTCCTTGGCCTCGTTCTCTACTTCCATCATAGAACTGTTACCTGCTTCTGGTTCCTCTTCTGATCACTAGAGGAATCACCCCAGTCATCAAGAGCTTGCTTCACAACATTATCAATAGCACTCTTCCGGCTGAATCGTTTGTCGGGAACCTAGTTCCTCTTGGCAGTCTTGTCAGCGTTGTGCTTGTAGGTCTCATGCTTCAGTAGTGGACAGTCCTTGATGAAGTGCTCAGGCTTTCCACACTTGTGGCAGAGATCATAGTTCCTTTATTTGCTTGAACTAGCTCTTCTTGGTATACTACCATTCCTTCGAACCATCTTTTGAAATCTCTTAGTAAGATAGGCCATGTCAACATCTTCTTCGCTTGAGTCATTTTCTCCAGCTTTTAGAACCAGGTTCTTTTCCCTTTTTGGTTCTCTTCTCTCGCTGTCTTTTTTCTTTTTCAACTCTTATGTCTTCAGATTCCCAACCAACTCATCCATTGTTAGAGTTTGTAGGTCTTTTGCTTCAGTAATAACATTCACTTTACTTTCCCAAGAACCAGGTAAGAAGCTCAGAATCTTCCGTACCAACTTGTTTCTGGGAATTATTTCACCTAGAGAGTGAAGCTCATTTATGATGGATGCAAATCTATTATGCATGTCTTGTATAGACTCATCATCCTTCATTCGGAACAACTCATACTCAGTTGTGAGCATGTCAATCTTGGAATGCTTGACTTGAGTTGTTCCTTCGTGAGCATTTTGCAAAGCTTCCCATATCTCCTTTGCTGATTGGCAGGCTGAGATTCTATTGTACTCATCAGGTCCTATACCGCATAAAAAGTTTTTTTGGCATGAAAGTTCTTCTCCACAGCCTTCCTATCAACTTCACTGTATTCTTTCCTTGGCTTAGGCACCAATAACCCATGTTTTCTAACCTTCTTCATAGGAACA
This sequence comes from Nicotiana knightiana, assembly GCA_005239525.1. Classification (NCBI taxonomy): domain Eukaryota; kingdom Viridiplantae; phylum Streptophyta; class Magnoliopsida; order Solanales; family Solanaceae; genus Nicotiana; species Nicotiana knightiana. The sequence goes on along the minus strand of ML389598.1, from coordinate 83,304 downwards.
TGTGGACCGTCACAAATGACATCCCACAGTTCAGAATCTTTAGCCATTATAAAGTTGTGCATACGAGTTTTCCACCACCCGTAATATTGACCATTGAATCTAGGAGGTCGATATGTTGATTGTCCTTCTTCAAAGTTGGGTGGAGCAGCCATTAGAGATGCTTTCTAGGTGTTAACCTTTTAGAAAGAACCTGCTCTGATACCAATTGATAGTTTCTAGGACTCCACAGACTAGAGACCTGGTCCTTTACCAGTTCCCTCAGAGTTATCTATAGAGACAGTAAGTAAAAGAGGCACATGATTTTTACGTGGAAAAATCCCAACTCAAGGGGACAAAAACCACGACCTACACTGGTAGGATTTCAACTTCACTAACTTGTAACCTCAACTATTACAAGCCACTTTGTAATGACTCTCTTGCAAAGACTTTGACACACTAACTTGTAATACACTTATTACATGCCACTTTGTTACTCATTAGTTACAAAGATTTTAACTTATGACTACACTAGTCACAACACAAACACTGATGGTTTATGATTTTAAGATTCCTAAAACAAGGTTTCTAAGAAAGCAAATATGATACAATGGAAAGCAAAATACAAGATTACAACTCAATTAAGGACACCTAACAACATGTAGTGAAACTAGTCTGTCTTAGTGGAGTTGTCTTCTTGTTCTTGACACACTTGAGTCTTCAATGCAAGAGCAACACTTCAATGCTTGAGAGAATATTTAGTAAATGCTCAAGTGAATATCTTGTTTGTCTTCAAACAAGATATTATATCCCTAGGACATCCCAAGAAAGATGCACATGCTTAGTTGGTACAATCTTCAACCAATGGGAAGTGACCGTTGCACTGTTACTGCACTGTAGCGTGTACAGTTGCAGGCAGTCACTTTTCTGTCACAGCTTTCCAGCTGTAGAGTTGACCTGTACTTTCGTATGTGAAAATGTTAAGGGATCAGGTCCCTAAACTGTTCCCTGTAAGTTCAAATGTACACTGCCTATATTTTTTGAGTTTATGCTCACTGATTGTGCTGATTACGCATCAGGTCCTTTATCTCGTTTTTTAAAGTTATAATCAATAATTGTTCATGTTATCTTGAGATGCAATGTATCGCCCACTCTTTTTCAATAATGAATGACCCCAAATGCTAATTATGAAATATAGTGTACTAAAGATAGATGCCACTATTTAGTGCTTAATGATGGTTTCTCAAATTGATGTTAAAAGAGAGTAGTCTTTATCCTTTGTATGTACATTTACAACAATGAACAATTTGTGTCAATATTGCCTTTCTTCTTCAAGCTGCCTTTTTTTTTTTTT